>JAYMTF010002649.1:0-17472 GCA_036897485.1 Pelargonium nanum | reverse complement strand
GATCAGCGACGGATTCAGTCCGTCACTGAATTCCGTCCCTGATAAGGCTTTTTCTTGTAGTGGCATCAGTAATTTCTCCATATATATAACGCCAAAATCAAATCAAACTAAAACAATCATACAAAAGATAATGAGTTAACTTACGTACAATCCAGACTTCAGATACTCCCAACCTCCTAGTCTAGCTAGTATATGAGCATTTGATATAACATAGCTAGGGTTGTATATATCTGACCCGTAACCCACGAGCCCGCCCAACTAACCTGCATCTGCTCCGTAAACCAACCTGCCCCATCCAACTGCTGAAACGGGCGGTCCAAACCAAGCTACACCGTTTGGGCTCGGTGCGGCCCACGTTTGACATATGTCCAACATCATATCCGCTAGCGACAACTCCACAATTCCCCGCCATGCAAGGGAGTGGAATTTAATTTTTAACACCGTTTTATTTAAATCTTTTACACTATTACCACAAAATTAAACAATGGGAGCCAACTCTCCAAGGACTGAAAACATCTTTTAGAGATTTTAAGGGAGTAAACCAAATATTATTCAGACAAGGGCTTCATTGAAGCAAAATCACACTCTATTCGTTTCAAAAGAACGTGACATGATAATTGAAATGACATTAAAAATGAGAGAAAAACAAATTTTAATCCAAACGCAGCCTTAATTACTTGATAATATATATATACCACCATTTATTACAAACATCAAGCAGCACAGCACAATCAGGAGTAAATCATAAACAATCACCAGTTGAAGCTAATGGACTCAAAAGTTAGGTTATCTGCCAAGCCAGACGAACAAATTTTAGCCACTTCATGTCTCATCTTTCTCGGTCCACATACTAAAACCCCCACATCCGATCCTTTGCATTCAAAAAGAATTCCTACAAGTTCACCAGTTACAAACACAATCAATATATATAGATATATATAATTCATATAAAATACATGCATAAATCCTAAATAAAAGAAATAAATATATAACTTACTTTTAAGATCAGGCCTTGCACCAAAATGCACATTGGTAGCTTGAATCAGGGACTGATGAGGAAGGCTCTCAAGTTCCCTTTCCGGAGACATAGTTGTTGGCGTTGCCGCATCCACATTCTGAATTTGCTTCCCCTCACTCGCGTACCGTTTCTTGCACCACAAGAAAACGCCACTAGAAACCACAAAAACGCAGCCACAGGCCAAGAACAAGTCCCACATGACTCTGTACGAGTAGTGGTACATCGATCCAACGCTACTAGCACGATCTATGGGGAAGATGTAGTAGCGAGTAACGATGCCAAGAAGGAGAAGGAACATGAGGAACGAGGACGCGATGATCGCGCAGAGCCAGAGCCAGTTGTTGGGGCCTAGAGCTGCAGATATTGGTGAGCCGAATGGTGGATTTGTTTTGAACCATATGGTTTGGACGAGCTTTTGGCTACTATTGTCTGTGGCGCAAATGGTCTGCTGATGATCCTCGGTTTCTCGGGTGATGTAGGCTTCGATTTGTAGCTGAATCTGCGAGGGGTTCATGGTGCAGGAGATGGGAAGCAAGAGATGGAGCATGGATAGATCGCTGGAGTTCTTGAAGGCACAGACTAGAAGGACCGATTGAGGAGTGTTGTGGTTGTGGGAGTCATTCGGTTTTGTGCTTTGGACCATCATTTCGCGGATTATGGAAATGAATGGTGTTATTCCACTGCCTCCGCTCACTAGAACAAGCTTCTCATGCCTATCAAAATATTTATGGTGAATTAAATATGAGCAAAAAATAAAGTTTATAATTTCTAAAATAATACTGAGGTGTACATAAGTTAGTGCACATAAATCGATGTTCAGCTACACAACTCTATCAGTTGTTTGCATTGGCGGAGCCACGCATAGGCCATCGATCGTAGGCCACACACTTTGGTGTACTGGTACGATGCTTTACCTATGTCATTCTTGTGTTCGAGCCGCTGGTCAATGTAGTTTGCTCTCTTTTTAGTCAATCAAGTTCAAATTTTTGGATTAGATCAGTTCAATAAATTTTTTCTTTAATGCGCCTGACTGATGTGGGATATGCTTTTAAGAATGTTGGGATCGAAAATAGTTTCGAAATACTAGGCATTCTAACTCTATATATTGATCTATACATGTGCACTTAATCAATTGTGAGCGCACTTGGACATTTTGCTAATTTATTACCTTAGAAAGGTAGATGAGGCAGGGCCATAGGGACCTTCAACAGCCACTTCAAGGTGGCCCTTGGAAGAAGAAATGTGTTGGTATAGCTTATGAGTCCAACTTCCCTGCAGGGACTTCACAACAATGCTGAGGTTATCAACCTCCATATTTGAATTGGAAGTAACTGTAAATGGATGCCACTGAAGCTTGGAGATGGCTGGAACATTTATGAATAAGATGCTTGTGGGATTGTAATGCAACCCTGCACGCATGCAGTTTATAAGAGAAAATATACAACACTAATTATCTTCTACTTAACTTTTCTTAAAATAGAAAGCATAACACATATTTTGAGTCGGAGTGAGTAACTAATGATACCTGGAGCTTTGGAGAAGTTGAGTTCGAGAGCTTGACAAGGCAAAAGGCGAGCGGAGATGAGGGTGGCCCGTTTCTGGGATTGCAAGAACCGGAGGTGACGGTCAATGAGGAAGAGGAAGATTCCGGGGAGGATCATGCAGGTGTAGGCCGATCCGACGTGCAAAAGGTAGAAGAGGATGTAGAGAGGGTAGAGGTTATGCGTGTAGAAGAAAACCTCAAACATTTTGCGCCTAAACTGAGGAGCACAAGCCACCCACATTACCATTGCTATTACAAATGCAATCTCACCAGCTACATTTGACACATAAGTTTTGCTCCATTCCAGTGCCTACAAAATTAATATTATTTCCAAGAAGCACAAAATTAAGGAATTGACCACAAATGCATGCATGTATGTATATACGTACATCAACCATTTGATTAGTCATGCCCCAGTAAATGAAGAAGCCTATGCTGTGTGCAGCGAAAAGAACCATGGAAAAATGACCAAGCCATATGTGGTATTTAATGCTGGACTCCGACGTAAGTCCCACAAGAGGCAACAAAGACGAGCCTCGAGTCACCGGGAAGAAGAGAAATGCCCAACTTATGTTCCCTACATACCCGAGTCTCAGTGACACGCTGCGAAACTTGGCTTGCCATCTGCATCATAATTATATATAAACATCTTGAGCTACTTACGTACGTATACTCAACGCAAATATATGACGTGTCACATCAGTAAAATAAATATGTAACATATTTCAAATTACACATCAGACCCATGAACGAAAGAAACTAACGAAAATTAATGTGAAGAACTATTTTGGGTACATGTTAAAATAGTTTATTGATCTATATATAGCGAAAGTTCAGAGAGCAAATTAGGGTTTTTACCGAAAGAAAAAAAGATGTATACTTACATTTTGTCTCCATGCATCATGAGGTTACCGAAGCTGATATACAAGTAATTGGCGAGAGACCAGACGGAGAGTGCAACAAACATAGCTGCAAAAGCAAGCTCCACAGCATTCACTATTCCAAGAGGACCCATCACTAGCACAGGACGTTTCCACCACCAAAACCACCTTCTACTTGTACTTTTACTTTTGGATTGTTCTGGTTTTTTCTGTAGATGATGAAGATAAATGCAGCCCAAAGCAGCTATGAACATTATGGGGAATGTGAAAAGTAGAAGATTTGTCCCTGTAAGTAATTAACATAAATTAATGTTACATATGATATACTATATCTTGATATCAATTAAGATCATGAAAAAGAAAAAGAAATTAGTCACAAACCTTGTTCCAAGAAATAGGTTGAATTGAGGTTGTGGTTGAGTTTTGGAGTCCAGCTTTGTTTGTAAATCTTTGTAGGCAGCAAAACCCAAAGCAATAGCCATCCCAGAAACACCACGAGTAAAATCATCCTCATCACTGTCTGGCTCTTTATCTTCATCTTCTTCTTCGTCTTCGTCTTCGTCTTCTTGAATATTGAATGTAATGCCAAGAACATGTATGGTACAATATTTATATGACAGACAAATGCAGTTGCTTTCACAGCACGTCACACCCGATGATCCATAAGCAAGATAGAATTTGAAACAGCATGATTCATGCCTCATGTAGACCAGCTTTGGTTGATGAAATGCAATATATATGCACAACTTATCGCAGAGCTAGCTATTATTTTTATATATATATATATATATGATTGTCATTATGTAAAGTCAGATTAGTACTTTAAGTATACAGAATAGTTTGATGGCGATCAGCAAGAAAACTTGATTGACAGTATTTATGATGAACCGTTTGGAGATTTCATGAACCATCATTTTCAGTTAAATTATTAACTTATAATTATTTAATTCTTCTTTCTACAGTAAACAATATGGTATACTGTAGTATTAGTTTTTATTTTTTATTTTTTATACTATATTCTATAGTATTAGTTAGTTAATTGAATACGCATTAATGAATTAATTGAGTTGACTTTTCCTATTAGCAATGCAAGTAGGCGGTTGACCAAGGATTTAAATCATGGTAGTACTAACCAGTACTAGAGTAGTACACCAAGTACCCTGAAAAAATGTAATTTTTCTTAACCGATAGTACTCAAGTAATTTATATTGATGATACATAAGAGAAGTTAGTAAGAACAATGGAAACATGAAACGTGGCACTCCGGTACCACACATTATCTTCCTTGAAAATCAAACAGTCAATATAATGGATTTTTGAGAATCCCGAAGATATTAATTTAAAACCATCCCGAACATCTCTGTTAAATATCTCTATATGTCTTTACGGAAATGCTTCCAGTTCAACTACACGAGCGTGTGGACAAGACGACAACACACTCTAGTATATCCAATTGATCATTTTCCAATTAACTAATCAATGGTTCAACCTTTTTTCAAACATATCATACATACTCACACTGTCTGTCTCAGTCTGTCTCCACTCAACACATGCATATATGTATATCAGCTCAAAAGTTGACATATATGAAACCTTAGGACAGGACACGTCGTGCATTTTTGGTTCATATATATGTAGTGATTTGATGATACTTCTCATGCATGATTTTTGAATCGCAAAACATCTATAATCAATAATTCAACATCAATGGAAAGATGGGACCTACTGCTACTAATTGTCAATGAAAAATCGTTGAAGCAGGAGATAACTAAAATGATCTGAGTTGTGTCCAGATTCCAGCTAAATGCATTGTGAAGAGTTGTGTATATATAGTATAGTCTACATGTGTCTAAGGACCATCAATCCAAAACCAATGCCAAGAAAAGTTGCAATGGCAACTCCAAAAATGCCAGCAAGAATGCTGGGAACAATCAAAGATCCCCATCCCTTAGCTGTGGCCATTCCACACGCTGTTGTAGGTCCTCCCACATTGGCATTTGATGCCAGAAGCAAGAGCTTCAAATCCAGCCGGAGTAACCTTCCGAACACAAGAACAATAGCAAGATGTATCGTTACTTGAATTAGAGCAAATATGAATATACTGGGCGCTGTGTTTATCACATTCCATATACTCCCACTAGCACCTATCACTGAGAAGAATATCTGTAGCAAAACAGAATCTTACAATCAGATGGGAGATGTCAGCAACCATTGCTGTCCACAAATTAGAATCAATCATATATATGAGTAAATACATAACACGAGTAACTCTTGAACACACTGGTAATATGTGGTATCAAATGGATGAGACAATGGAACATCTAGGATACTTTCTAAGCATGCATGCTATATATACCATGAAGATGGATTTGATTCAGCAAAAATTCTATACGATGGCTCGTGAATTTGTGTCTTTCGATTGCTGGGCTCCTTGTTTTTCAGATTGTTAAGTCTTTGGTGTAATGTAACTATTAAGTCTGTGACTCTGAGCTCTATTAACCCGGAACCAGAAGAATCATAAAAGGAGCTGGTTCAATAATCGTGCGCCATATAGATAACAGTGAAAATGAAGATATATGTATTACGTACCTGCATCAAAATCAGAGCAATGGTATCACCAGCAGACGCAAGGTTACCAAATTGGGTGGGGAGAAGAGTTGCCAAAATGACAACAAGAGCTGTTACTACAGGAAGGATGCCTATTTGAAATCCAAATAATTTTGAGAGACAAGTGGCAGCCTTGCAGATTGCGAAGGCTGTTGCAAGAGCTGTAGCTGATTGTATCAGAGGTAACTTGCTTCCTACATTGGACTCCATTTCTACTGTAACATCTGCGAAAGAATCACCTTTTGTTAACGATTTCTTTATGTAAATTTCATTATTAAGCTTATGATAGAAAATCAATATCTGTAGAGGATACATAAGGATTTAAAATAGATAAAGGGACTTCAATAGAAGGATGCATGCAAATAAACACTGTCAAAGAAATATGTTGTCTTGGTCGTGGCTTCTAAGGGATCGTATAGATTTATGTACATGGCTAGATAAATATGGCAGTAACTAAGATAGCGTAGAAGTGTCTAGAGCTACCAAGATAAGCAGTGGCTTCAGTGTGGGAGATTAAGATGAGTGTTCTCTTTCATTTTCGTAAGTGAATTGTGAATAGATTACAAATAATATCTTCACGAAAAGTTAGTTAAAATCGCTTGAGTTTGTTAGAAACAAGGCATATGGGGCACACAAGGAAAAATCAAGGCACTAATAAAATCATCATTAATATTTGTAAGAATGTGAAATAAGACGCCCATTTAGGGACGGAGGGGTACTATTTCGTTGCAAGTAAAACTTCTAGTTGGACGGTTGATCAGTGTATAAATAGGGCATGGGTCCATTACCAAACCAAGCAAGGAAGAAAGGAAGCAAGCTGTCCATAAGTATTGGGTACTTTATTACCTACAATCAATAAGAGTTATTCCTTTTAAACCCCTTGTTTGTCTTAGTCCTCTGTCAACACCACTAACTGTGTAGTGTTGGTGTGTGGGTGAGGTACAAGATCCAACAAGAATTCCTGACGACTCAAACAGATTAGTTAAGTGGTTTACCTAAGCAGGAAAAAGGGTGAAAGAGTTACAGAAAATCATTTGATATCAAGGACAAAGTTGTCATACCACTGGTTGTTGACGAAGCCTCAGGAGGTATCTTTGAGGCTAAGGCAAACAGTACCATAAAATATATGGCACATATAACATTATCTGCAGCTACTCCTGCCGCCAAAACGGATGGAGAAAGACCAAGAGCCTCTGAAATTGCAACGTAATTAACAGCTACATCCATCAAGAAAATAAAATCATTTCAATTGTGACACCGATTTGGTGGAAGAAATGCGTACTTTAAAACCAAATCCAAGATTACAAAAATGAGTTACCAAATTAAGAAGTAGAAAATAATTCACATTTTGCATAAGCATAGACTTCTTGTCAAGGTCTCAAGATAAGATGTTATTATGTAAGAGCCTTGCATGACTCAGAGTACACTGAAACCACTCACAAGTCATAAGCAAACGCTACAGCATTATATGCTTCTTTATACATTCCCACGAAAACTCACACAATAATTATTCCTTTGGTCAAGCTATGGCGCAGTTACACCTATAACCATGCATTAACAAGAAAATGTTTTACAAGAATAAATTGAATAATTAACCTAGGTGTAATGCAGGCACAACATCGATAGCCAAGTACTAGAGTTAATATCAACATCTTTCTACATAATTGTTCAAAAGAAATCCTGACACAATCATACATATATATTCACCAATAGAAGTTGGTGGTTTGCAGAAATCATGCACTCAAACAGAAAGTCCATCCCCAAAACGTTACGGCATAAATGAAGAACTATATAGTTGAGCTTCTCATGGGACACTGACATCATCAAAGACTAGAATTATTTATTATTAAATTTATGTTATCTCCTTCTACTCAGAAAGAGAACTGACTCCACAAGTGATATTAACATGCAATGAGATATCTTGAAAAAACTTACATCCACCAATATAACTACCCATGAGAGAAGCAGCGATTTTCCAATTATCCTGACCAAGCGATCGCATAGGCACCAGCATAAATGCCACTACAGTTCCAACCATAGTTGCGACTGTCACACACATGAACAAATAAAAAGTTATTGAGACAAATATAAGCAATTGCATGCAAGAAATCAGGAACATGGGAAGGATAACAGCATATCCAATCCTACGAACGAACAGTCATTTATTCATGTTACTTACTAGTATTCATACAATTGTATTTGTGAAAATAAAGGCTATCAACATATTTTCCCACTCTGGAAATGAGATAAAATAGCTGATTTAGAACTCTAAGAGCAATGATTCACCAGTAAAATAATTCTCAATGGAAAAATGCTCAAGGTTATTAACAAAGAAACAACTTATGGCATGGCTGTAACCATCTTAGCTACAAATGGGTTTAAAGAGTTCAGTATTGGTATCAGCATTCTTAGTGAAGACTGGCCATAAGTTTTGAACATAAAAGCGCAAATAGGAATTGGGACCTATGCAAGTTAAAGAGGACACACGACTCGTGAGTATTAGTGTTACACATAAGCACATTGTGTGCAGACACATATGCATTAGCAGTTCATGCCAAGACATTACTGCCTGACAAGTGTGAAGTAGTCTGCACCTAGAATACAAAATGCAACTAAGCACAGCGTACAGTGATTAAACATTTGCAAACCGAAATGTACGATTGGGAACATTCATGTCCCTATATGAATAATTAGATACTGAACAAAATGCATTTTCATAGTGATAGAACCATATTTGTTCGCTGAAATGAAAGAGCATAGTATACTTGATATATCAATCACGTGAACAAAGAGGAACTTACAAGATCTCAAATAATCTAGTCTTTTGCTCTCCGCTTCACCACTAAGATCCCTTTACCCTTGCACACTTCCGCTTAAACCTATGATCTATTCTTAGGACTAACCTAGAGTGAAACCAAGACACAAGTCAGATCCATTCAATTGACAGAACCTGTAAAGCAATGGAAAGTAAACATAGAGCACTTTCTAATAGCAAAGCAGGTGGCATGTTTGCCAGTTATGATCATGCCAACTAAGATATCTCACTCTGACTTTCTTTTGACTCTGTTCAAACCTAAAATAGCTATCTACTGTGAAAACTTTTATACATTAAGGGCATCCCATAGACTATGTGCATTTGCATTTTCCTCAGTTTTCCTCAGTTTTCCTCAGTCTGTGCTGTTGATTAAGCAATATATACCATATAGATATGGACCATATGGTAAGTGTCTAAATTTTAGATTTTGATTAAACTCTTCAACTCTTAACATAATTTGTTTTCTACAAAACCATTCACTCTCTTCATCCTAAAAGTGTATTGTTTCACTTTTTTGGAAAACTCAATAATTTTGTTTTTAGAGTTTGGTTTTTACTGATGTACTGTCATGTACCTTAGTTGTAACAAACTTGGATCTAGCTAACTTTATAAGTAATTCATTCGTGATTCTCTTACTAAAATGGAAAGATGACATTCATTTTGGGCAACTAAATTAAATAAACATGACATTCATTTGGGACAAAGGGAGTATCTTGTTTTCATTATGTAATTATAAGACTCATAACAAAAACTAGCATCGCATACTTATTGGTAAACAATTTCAAAACAACTGGTAATTCAAACACAACACTGCAGAAAAACAGGAAGATCATTAGTCATTATAACATAAACCCACATCAAAATCTTCCAATACAGACGGACCGTGCAAATTAAGCTTCATTGTAGGATATCGAGTATAGGAACTAAACAGCTAACAGCTTCTCATAATCTTCACATCATACACACATTAAAAAACATTGAACCACTGTGGGAAATAAAATTACAAATGCTTCTGGAAGCCCGAGAGCAACAAGCGTTACCTGAACCAAGTAAAAAGGCTAAGAGCAATGTCCCGGTATTTTGCAGCACTCGGCGCAGGTCTGCTCTAAACAACAGAAGCGGAACACTCAATGGTAAGAGAAACTCCAAAACAACTGAATAAGCCGGTGCGTCATAAGGAATTAGGCCTACATTACTTGCTGCTAGCCCAACCAAAGTGCTTACGAGGGCAGCACTCACCGTGCTCCCAATCTTGGTCTTCTCCGCCCTGTAATCCCACACCCCCGAAAAATTGACCGCAACTAAGATAAAAAAAAAAAAAAAAAAAAAA
Source organism: Pelargonium nanum (assembly GCA_036897485.1). Classification (NCBI taxonomy): domain Eukaryota; kingdom Viridiplantae; phylum Streptophyta; class Magnoliopsida; order Geraniales; family Geraniaceae; genus Pelargonium; species Pelargonium nanum. Next base: position 7,278 of record JAYMTF010002649.1, on the reverse strand, counting down.
CTAGCGGTGACATAAATTTCTGTCCCAAATCTATGGATTTCAATCACAAAATATGTAATTTGTGACAAGAACTGTGACATAATATTTCTGTCTTGTGACGAATGTTTTCGTCACATATAAAATATGATTGACGGAACTGTGACGAAATATTTTCACTCACAGATTTCTGTAACAGTTTGCAACTTTTTTGTAGCTATTGTCTATCACACCAATGATAGAGCACCCACCAATATGATGACCCATTAACCAAAGAGGATAAAAAAAAAAAAAAACAAAATACAGCTTTGACATCACCAGCACTCGGCGCAGGTCACCTAAAACCCATAAATTAAAAAATGAATTTCTTTTCATTTTCCCCAGATTTTCTCGGCAACCAAACAGGGTGAGAAAAGTGTAAAAGAGGAGGAGAAGCAATTACCTACCAGAGACCGAAAGTACCAATGGCGAAAAGGGCAGTCCATGTGCCCCAGTGGTCCTCCGGCGAAATGAAAGGGTGGCTCAGCTGTGACCGGACCTTCACGATGAACCGATTGGAGCATCGATTTGTAGGCGCAAGCAGGAGCGGGAGAGAAGGAGTGTTGTTGATTCTAAGAGGAAGTGAGTGAGAGAAGAGATTGTGGCGGGGAAGAAAAACTACGCGGGGGGGGGAACGCGGCGAAGGGATTGGCGGTGAGTTGAGAAGAGATTGGGGTGTTGTTGTTGTTGCTGTGAGGAGAGCCATTAATGGTGATGGTGGATGGATCATGGATGGTCTCACTGAAGAGTCAAGAGTATAAAGGAAGGCAGAGAGAGAGAGAGAGAGAGGATTTGCTATCTGTATCTGTATGTCATCTTCCAGTTTGGATGGCCTGCCTGCTCATAGTATATTGCAGAGAAGCCTCCTCTGTTCCTAAAGGTCAATGATAACAGAATTATAGCACCATAGTTGTCCTTTTATGTGGTATCAATATTAGGAAATTAGCCCTTTGCATCGCATGCATTTAACCTTTTTATTTCACTAATTTTTTTATTAGGTTAATGTTATCATTCACCCTTTAACTAAGCATTTAATGGTTACATTTTCAAAATTCGCAAATTAGTAGCTAAACTTTCTAAAAATTAGACATACTAGTGGTTGTCATTAGATATCCGTTAATTTTAATTGTTAATTGTTGATGCGACATAGTTGATCAGTCAATTTTTGTCGTTGTTTTATTTATTTTTTAAAAAGAAATCTATATTTATAACATAATGTTTGCATGTTTTTTTAACGCATTTATTTTTTATTTCATGATTTTTTAAACGTACACAACTATTAATTTCAAATTAAAAAATGATGCATGCATGTTTATGAACAAATTTGAATTTTTTAGTACATTTCTCATAGAAACCAAATTCGTAATTTCTAAAACCTATCATAACAAAAAAAACGTGAATGTAAGTTTATTTTTTGTCCAAACAAACATGCAAATACTAATTTACAAATTTTCTACCGAAAATGATTGGCCAAAGTTAGTAAACATTGATCAATGACATCAAATCATCAATTAGCAGTTAGAGTTAATAAATATCTAACTTTAGTCACTAATTTGCTTAATTTTAAAAAATTCAGCCACTAATTTGTTACTTTTGAAAGTTCAACCACCACTTAGATTTTCTGCTCAAAGTTCACCCACTAAATTGGCGTAACGTCCAATAAGTTAGTATCCCTCAAGTTTGTTACGACACATGTCCACGAGGATATAAAAGAAATATACAACACTAGGACACTTGTTTTGGTACTATGTTTAACTCATTATTATATACTCCCAGCTGATAGAAAGTTTCTACATGTATTTCAGAACTGTAACCCCAAAGCCAATGCCAAGAAATGTAGCAATAGCAATTCCAAAGATGCCAGCAAGAATAGCAGGAACAACCAAAGAACTCCATCCTTTGGCTGTGGCCATTCCACATGCTGTTGTTGGCCCCCCAACATTGGCGTTTGATGCCAAAAGTAGCAGTTTTCGGTCGAGCCCTAATAGCTTCCCTAATCCCAGAATCACAGCAAGATGGACGGCGATTTGGATCAGAGCAAACATGAAAATACTAGGCGCTGTATTGATGACATTCCATATGCTTCCACTTGCACCCACCACAGCGAAAAATACCTGTTTTTGCATAAACAAGTTACTTTGTATTCAAGTTATGCAATCTATTTTACCTAAAAATATCAGAAATATCGAAATCCAAGAGGGCAACCCAGGTTCTTTCCTGGGGTTAATACCAATATTAAAATACTGAAACTACCTAAGATGATATGAGCTGAATGTATTGGAAATATTATTGATAAAAATGACTCCTCACCTGCATCAGAATTAGAGCCATAGCTTCACCTGTTGGCGCAAGGTGATTGAACTGGGTTGGAAATATAGTTGCTAATATAACTACAATAGCTGTAACAGCTGGCAAGCTGCCTCCTTGAATTCCAAAATATTTAGTGATATAACTGCCACACTTGCAAATGGCGAAAGATACAGCAATGGCTGTGGCGGTTTGTAGCACAGGAAGCTTGTTGCCAGGTTGAGATCCTTTATCCATATCAGCATCTGCAGAAGTTCATAAAACTATATGTAATGAAAAAACAATGATATTCAGCTTTAATGGTCAGGTTTGAGATGTTATGGCTGGGAGATATTTTAAGAGAGGACATATGGTACAAGGGATTGCAAAAATAACACAAACACACACACACAAAGACAACATCAGGTTATAATTTATAACAAAGATTATCAAAATCACAACTATTTGATGTGAGAGAGATGAACAAAACCCACAGACCATCCTCTACAACAGATGTAAGTTCCAGTCAATAAAATAGATTGCACACCGTTGGTTGATGATGATGCTTCAGGAGGTATTTTTGAGGCTAATGCAAACAATGTAGTGAAGTATACTGCACAAATAACATTATCTGCAGCAAGACCAGCCGCTAAAACTGATGGAGAAACACCAAGAGCATTGGCAATGGCAACATAGTTGACAGCTACACAAAATCAGAAACAAGAGTGTTGTCAGAACTCATTACTCATAAAGTAAGTATACATATCAAAAGAAGATAACAGTGCCTGAAAATTCAGAGATAAAATACTAAAAAAGTGAACAAGAATGTCACAATAGCTTAAGATGTGATAATATATATACTACATTATTACAGCTTACAGGCTGAATGCAATAAGCATGATAGCAAGTAAAAATGAGTGAGGCGAACTCAATATAAAATATTGAAGTCAGAGTGGCACTGCCAATTAGAAATTTGTTTTCAATTCCATGATGTATTCCAAAATGTTTTCATTCCTTGAAGCATTATATAGGGTTTACATTTTCATAATAACTGCATTTTGTTTTGTGCTCAGCATTTAAGAATGATCAAGTCAGACCTGAATCAGAAATTTGTATTCACACCTAAGCTTGGTGTAAAGGAAGTTCCTCTAAAGAGAAAAGGTCTGAGTATGCAGAAAAATACCTCCACCAATATGTCTACCCATTAGTGCAGCTGCTATCTTCCAACTATCTTGACCAAGTGATCTCATTGGCACAAGTAAATATGCTAGTACAGTTCCAATTGTAGTAGCAACTGACAAACACAAAGGAAAAAACAAACAAACAAACTTGTCATAAAAGCTCTAGAAGTGCCTAATTAAAATTTTTGTAAGAAAAAAAATAAATAAATAAAAACTAACCTCCATAATTCAGTTTGTGTTTTTTGCCTACTAGCTCAAAGAATATTCATTACTTAATATGTAATGCCCAAAGTAAAAAAAGCTCAAAAAGTCATGTCAAGTTGATTATGACCAACTTACATCATAAATATACTATATCACATCATAAAACATTCAGCACCAATTTGCAAGCCACTTTTTAATAATGTGAGCATATCAAGAGGAGAAGAGGCTACCCAAACAAGGAAAAAGAAAGGATAGAAGTTACACTTGAGGGACATAAAAACATGTTAGAGGAAACCAAGCAGTGGCGGACCTACTAAGGGGATTGGGGGATCAATTGACCCCATATTATTGAAAAAATTATTGATTTTATACGTATATTTTACAACCCAAAAAATTAATATACCCAATTGACACCCCAAAATTTTAAGATATTATAACACAATTTCATGATTTCTAGTATAATTTTGTAAAATGCACGTTAAAGTCCATTATAATTTAAACTTTATCATTATATAAGTTAGATTTGTCGTATCAATACAAGAACATTGATGAGTAAATAAAGTATTTATGTCAGATAGATTGACCAAGACTTGTTGGACCAAATGATTTAAGCGTTTTGGATTCGTTTTTAGGTCTCGAGTTCGAGCAATATTTAGGGAGAGCTACACACAGCTCATAAAAAAGCTTAATTAAGAAAAGGTATATTAATTGATACATTTTGTTTAAGATTTGTTGTTCGCCAAAAAAAAAAATTTTGACCCCGTATTATAAAAATCCTGGGTCCGCCCCTGAAACCAGGGTCCTAAATTTAGAGTCAACTAGCCTAGAATGACACCTAAGACAATAAAAATTCTCTCATTGAATAGACAGAAGCTGCAAAAAAAATATATACAGAATGAAGGACAGACATGAAGATCCAACTGCTCTCAAAAGACAACTGCAAAGTTTAAATGATCATGTGGATCCAGCTACATGCTTTACAACTAGATCTAATGCCAGACTTCAAAATTTTCTTTCCTTCAAAACTAGGTGACTCCTTTAAGCAAGCAAGCTCAATTGGAAAGAGAAGGACAAACTGGCTAAATTTTCTTCAAAATCTTCGACTTTTACTTTAAAGTATGAGAGTATGTATCAAAAAATCATGTTAGACAACTTCTGACCCCAACACATCCAAGTTAGATCCACAATTTTATTTTTGGGAATAACTGGATCTACAGCAATGAATGCATTAGTTTTCAACATTAACACAAGGTGGCAAAAAACAGAAGTACAAGATAATCTGGCCACTACTAGATAAGCATATGCCTAGGTTTGTGTAGGTCTAGATGTCAAAAGAATTTTAGATTGTAAACATGAATCACTAACAATGAGTGCATTTTCATATAAATAAAATGCAAAACATGGGTAACTTTGCTCTTTCTTTACAGTGACTAGGTTTGACATATTTAGGTTAATAGGTTAGCCCAATAAAATGTGAGACGTAACCGTCCAGTAATCCAGTCCTCTAGCGTCAGGCATGTACATTATCAGTGTCCGAAGAATTCACACTCATCTTCTTTCATTAAGTAGATTTCAGTGCACGGTTTACTGAGTCCTAGCTACATGATAGTACGATGAAATATTGCATTCAAAACCATGAGATGACATTGCTTTTACCGAAAACAACAATGGAGCAAATGTTTCCCATTTTTAATGACATATCAAACCTCTACACGATGGTACCCACTGGCATCACATTATTAATAGGCATACCAACATAGCACTCTTAGTATCTCAAATAGCTTAATGTAATAACAAAGAAAGTTCATGTAAATTCCAATATTGAGGGGGAGGGGAATTACCTGATCCTACCAAGAAAGCCAGAAGCAGTGTCCCTGTAGACTGTATGACGCGACGCAAATCGGCTCTGAACAACAACAATGGAACAGCCAATGGGAGCAGAAACTCCAAGACAATTGAATATGCAGGGGCTTCACATGAAATAATTCCCAAATTACTGGCAGCAAGTCCCACCAAAGTGCTCACCAACGCCCCACTCAATGTGCTTCCAATCTTCGTCTTCTCCGACCTTAAACCACCAATCAACAACAATTTGAACCAAAATAAAACAATTACATAGCCAAAACTAATCACAATTGCCAAAAATAGAAAGAAGAGAACGAGTCGCCGATCTCTTCAGCTTCATATTCAAATAATTGGAAGAGGAATGGGAGGTTACCAGATTCCGAAAGCGCCAGTGGCGAAGAGAGCAGTCCAGGTGCCCCATTGGTCATGGGGAGAAATGAGAGGAAAATTCAAATTGGATCGGACCGTTACCGATCGGATCAAATTAGGTTTTCTGTAGAGAAGATGAGAAGCGAGAGAAGATCTCAGAGTCCAGTCCCCAGACAAAGAAGAAGATGAGCCGTCGTGACGATGTAGTGCTGAACTGGTTGAGAAGATGGCGCTACGATTTTGGCGGCAACAGAGAAATGACCGCCGGGAGTCCGGTGCAGGAGACGGAGAATGAACGGCGGGAAGGAAGGAGAAAGAGAGCTTTGAAGCCATCGTCGGAGAATGCAAGTCAGTCCCGGCGAGGTTTTGGTAGTGGAAGAGAATCAAAATTTCACTAGAGACTGCAAAGTGGACTCCAAAAGTAGAGCTTGTAGCTATTGGTCTTTTCTGGTAAAGTAGTTTCGACTTCCTTTTCAATAATTTTGGATACGTTGATAAAATTGGAACATTTTTGGCTACTTTCCTCGATCAAAACCATCTTATTTTTGGTTGAAATTACATGTTTCATCATGGTTGGAGTTTAGTCACAAAACTATTTTACCAAAATGGTCCATAAATTTTTTGTTGTCCCGCGAACATCTCTTGACTTTTCTCCCCGAGTCTTTGGCTTCTGTTGTTGGCTCACGGGTTCAATTGATTTCTTCCCTTTCGATCCGTATTACTACTCTTCTCAATTGGGTCGGTAAAATAAGTTCTTCTTTTAGGATGACCCTTTAACGCCTAATTAGTCGAATATTCTCAAACTCTATTCACTTAGTGTTCACTTACCTCTCTAAGGTTTACTCATTCTCTTTTTATAGAAAATTTTTAGGGTTTTCCTCAAAACCCTGATGACTTTCCTCTTTCTCTTACATCTGTCTAAGCATACATGGGTCATTGGGGTCCCATGGGCTTAGTATGCCCAACATCTTGTTTGGGCCTTAAGGCTCTCGAGTGTTATAGGCGTAGTTGGCCTAACATTTGCCCCTTACCTAAGGCAGAGTCTTTAGTGGTCGGGTAGCTGAGGTATGTTCTATTGCTTTAGTTTGACATGCTTTCTTACTGCGTCTTAGGTTTGCTTGGGGCTTGGGGGCTTTTTTGACATTAATCTCAGCTTGGGGAACCTTAATCAAGGGGCTCTGAAACTCAGTGCACGACCCTTGCCTTCTGCCCCCTATCTCAATTGACCAAGTATTGCTCCGCCCGAAGGTCTTCTTTTTTTTCCTTCTAACTTAATGGTTGCCTTTTCAGGCCTTGTTTGGGAACACTTCTACACCTGCAAAAGTTGCTGCACACCCAATGATGTTGTGCCAAATCAAAAAAAAGTCAGCTTTTCTCT
>JAYMTF010002648.1:0-17472 GCA_036897485.1 Pelargonium nanum | reverse complement strand
TTGTAAACATGTGGGGTTAAGTTATATGTAATATGTCAGTATATATATCTTGTAATATTAACTCTCAATAACAGAAAAACACCACATATAGCAGTGGTTTTATAGAAATTAACTTGAACTAGAGATCTCAAATAGAATTTAAAACGCTTAGAATGCTTAGCCCAATGTAACTCGGCAGTCCGGTTTTTAAAACATTTTTTGAAATTGTACAAATAAAATATTTCGCAAAATGAGATCAGGATTCAGGTTCCTATGATACCGAACGGTAGGCCGTGATGCACAGGATCGCAGCATTTTCTGGATGAGCTGATGAGCATTTTCGAGCTCCAAGGAACCAAAAGAGAACGGTCCTCTCCTTTAGCTCATTCGTTATTGTCGCGAAGAAGCTTCCATGGAGGCCACTCTTCTTGGCGCTCAGCGCTTCAATCCCTTGCCTCTCCGCTCGAAACCGCTCAAAATTCGAGGTAAACTGTTTCTCATCCGTTTGGATTCCGAGAAACTGTAGGAAAATTGAAGAGTTAAATGTTGTCATATTCAAGTTTTATGTGCCTTCTGATGAACCGTACTTAAATAAACCCTAGAACTGATGCTTTGCTTGGTACAGCGAGCTACTTGCTTTTCCAGAGCTTTTTGTGCAGTTTGGATGAGTATGTAGTTGAATATGGATTTTAGTGTTGGTTTTGAGCTTTACTGGTTGATTTTTGATGTGTCTGAGATTTGAATTGAGTGTTTCTTATGTAGTTGTGCATCTTCGTCCGTGGAAATTGGACTCTTATGCTCGATTTATACGCCGAAGCATTGTTTGGTTTTAGGATTTTTTTTTTGGATTTGTATAACTTGAGCTTATTATGAAAGTTATGTTTGTTTAGTTTTAAGCATCATTGGCTGATTTTTTATGTGTTTGAAATTTGAGTTGAGTGTTTCTTATTTAGTTGATGAGTGTAGTTGTGCATTTTTGTATGTGTTCCTTTATTTATGGTATAGCCTTAATAGTTTTGTTTTATGGGACAATTTTGAGTTTATTTGTGGAAATTGGACTGTTATGCTTGATTTCTTTCGCCGAAGCATTGTTTGGTTTTAGGAAAATTTGTAACACGGGGTGTTGGAGCAATTGCTTTTGGTGAATATGTTCAAGAGGGAGGTTGGTTTTTTCGGATTTGTACAGTTTGAGCTTATGATGAAAGTTATGTTTGTTTAGTTTTGAGCACCATTGGCTGATCTTTTATGTGTTTGAACTTTGAATTGAGTGTTTCCATTACTCGAATTTTTTTATTTTGTTGATGAGTGTAGTTGTGCATTCTTGTATTTGTTGCTTATAATTTTGGTTGATGGTGTAGCCTAATAGTTTTGTTTTATTGGAAAGTTTTGAATGGATTTGTGGATATTTGACCGTTATGCTCGATATATTTGCCAAAGCACTGGTTGGTGTTAGGAAAATTTGTAACTCGAGATGTTAAAGTAATTGCTTTTGGTTAAATGTTCAAGATTGACCTTTTTTTGGGGGGTTCAAGTTTTGTTTGTTTAAGGTGTACAATAGAAACACCTATTTCATGCCATCCGTTTTCATCAGCTAATAGCTTTGGCAGTTAATTGTCATTATTGGATTTGGAAGGAGAAGAATGACTGCATTTTTTACTATGTGGCGTCCTGTCTCTTGAGTTCTCTCATCAAATTGATAATCTCTTGAGTTCTCTCGTCAAATTGATAATTATCCTCATTTTTCTCTTTCTGGTTTTACTCTATGTAGGAGTCACTTTGCTTTCTAGAGTTTGGGATTGTTCCAGCACTAGCTACGTATCTTGATATCATCTGTTCACTACACCATGATATCTCTATGTGCCTTCTGTCGACATTCTTGAACATCAAAGAGAGTTGTATTTTTGCTGAACTTGTGGTTCTTGTGTCTGGAATGCAGGTTCTAATGCGAAATTTGATCTTCATTTTTGTCGTCCTATCTCTTCTGGAACCTTTCTTCCTCTCAGGATGATCATAGTAGACTCCAGCAAAAGGCGTTTCATGTCTCTACATAGGCCTTTTTACTCAAATGTGAACAAGAGACACTCTGTCAGCTTTTCAGATAAGCTCCGAAGTGAATATGTGACCGTTGAGACAACATCATCAGAGTCTTTAGATCATAATGGTGTTCCACCAAGTGCCAATGATGGAGCTGATATTCTCAGTTCTTATGACGGCAATGACTCTGAGATGTGGCAATCTACTCCTAAAACGTTTAAAAATCAATTTCTGGATTTAATACGCTTTAGATCTGTCTTGAATAATGCTGCTGAATCATTTTTTAAGAGTGAGATACGGAGAAGGTTGTTCATGACAGCATTACTAATTGTGATTAGTCGTGTTGGATATTTCATTCCTCTACCTGGATTCGATAGAAGGTTGATACCCAGAGATTACCTTGGTTTCATTTCAAGACCTGTGGGTAAGTACATATGTTCATTTTGTAACGCCCAAAAAGGGTTTTCCTTGTCCTCTTAGTAACCTAACTGATTTTGTAGGATACTAATTATCTCATCCATGCTTCAAATTTCTTAACTGTAATACATAAATTCTGGTCAAGAGTTGTCCATGTTGTTTTGAGCAGATGAACTGGGCGATTTTTCATCAGAGCTTAAGCTATCTTTTTTTCAGCTTGGAATCAGTCCTCAGATATTTGGATCTATTGTTATGCAGGTTTGCTGCTTTCTCCTGTTAGTTCTTATGCTAGATTCATTCTTCATTTATACTTATTGGCAAAGCAATTTTTTTGACAAACCTTGTGTCATATACTGATAGAGTATTAGAGGTTTCTCATTTTATCATGAGATGAAAAGGCTATAAATTTAACTGTATATAATTTGTAAACTGGTGTTTGTCATCTCAAAATACGATTGAACCACACTTATAAAAAGCATTTTGCTTCTTTTTGTATATATAAATGTGCTGATTTTTTTTTTCCTTTGATGAAAAGAGTTCCAAATTAACTGTATTCTATGACGTGAGGCTCATGCAGTGACCCTTATAATGTTTGGCCCCTCTAATAGGTTAGATTCATTTTGATTAAGATTTAGTTATAATTTATACCGGTTAACTTATCTTCGATTGGTTTCACCTCAAGTGCATCTAAATATTATTCTTGTTTTATCCTTTTCATCAAGTATATAAAATAATTATCTGCAATATTCATGATTGCATGCTTTATAGGATTCCCTGACAGTAACACTTCTATAATTTCTATCCTCTCCCCACTCTTTAGAATTGGCTTTGCCGTACAAAGTTCTTATGCTAAATGTCACAAATTGTCTGCACAGGTGCTTTGTCATATTGTTCCTTCCTTAGTCAAGCTACGGAAAGAAGGCTTAGATGGGCACGAGAGGATTAAGGGTTATATGTGTGTCTAGTTATTCATCTCAAGCAGTGAGACGAGTTGTCTATTCTCAATTTCTTGTGAATTATTTTTTTTTCCTCTTCATTTTTTCTTATCTCAGGGATTGCATTGCTTACTTTGTCTCTATTTCAGATGGTGGATGTCTTTAGGCTTTGCAATATCTGAGGCTTTGTTTCTTTCTATTTATTCACTTCAATATTCCGTGTATGCTGCCAGTCACAGGTGATTTACTAAGAAAATTGTCATTTGCAAAATTGTTTGTTATTTTTTAATAATGCAGTGCAACTGTTACTGAGATTTAACGTCATAAGTATTTTTTTAGGGTTTGCCTTTTATTTATATTTATTTTTATGCCTTTTCAGCGTGAAACACGTCATGGTGACTACCTTTTTATTAGTTTGTGGCGCAATGACTATGACATGGATCTGTGATACTATTACGGAATCTGGATTCGGTATTGTTCTTAACATCTTGGGCATTAGTATCATGTTCATGAATTCCCCCAGTATTTCTATATTACTGAAACTAATATAACTGAATGTTCCTTATTAACAAAACTTGTTGAGCACACGTGCATATCTCACCTTGTTTTTTGTAACTTACGTGTCAAATTATCAAGTAGTTAATACTTATCTTATTGTCGGACCAGACATAGCATGATTTCCTGTGTAGCACTGACTGTGAATATGTTTTCCAGGCCAAGGCACATCTTTAATTGTATGTGTGGGAATACTGACGGGATACACGGATACATTGCACAAGATGTTGTGTCAGCTCTCAGGTAAGTCACAAGTGATGAACTTATTTCAAATTTGCAAGTTTTTTGCCCTTTATGCAAATAGTTTGAAAATTTGTATATGTGTGAGAGAGAGATGGCATTACTGATTCCAGCTTTTCAATTTTTTGGCAGTGAGTACTGTTAGTTGGTGGCCATATATGCTTGCAGTTTTGGTTGGTTTCACGATGGTCACTATGGCGGCTGTTGTTATAACTGAAGGTTGCCGGAAAATTAAGCTGCAATATTATGGTTTCAAGTTAGCTTCTGCTACAAGGTAAAAATGTTATTGCTAACCACATGTAGTCATATTTGACCGCTTCTTGTTAAATATGATATGATGTGATTAACAGCAGAGACCATTATAGTTTTGCAGGGTATAGGATGTTGTAAGTTGTAACACGATATGCTATTGCTTTAGTTGCTCAACCATTTAACCAGTATTTGGCATTGACTGCAATATACTGATATAAGTTATTCTCATTGTCTAATGTAGATTTTTGTGCTTGGCCTTTAAATTTGTAGTATCAAATGATATGATGGTTGATTACTGACACTCTGTTATCTTGGCATGTTTCTGGCAGAGATGATTCCCCAATTACTGAGGTGGAGCCTTATATGCCCTTTAATATAAATCCGGCTGGAATGCAACCTGTTCTCACCACCACCTATATATTGTCTATACCCGGCATTTTTGCAAGGTTGTTTTCAGCTCATACTGCTTCAGATTTTGATTTTGAATTCACTCGTGTAGAATAGCTTTAAGGAAGCGTTTGGATTTGAATTTTTCTTCAGAAACGGGAATCAATAATCAATTTGGGAATGAGATTCTCATTGTTCATGTTTGGATTCAGATTTTCCGGTCATGAGAATGGCTCGGGAATGGGAATCTCTTTAATTTTAGGTTTCTTTCCATTTTCTACATAATGGGCATGCTCATTGCCGTTGTCCTGATTCTCGTAACTGAACCCTAAAACTATTTTTTTATTTATTTATTCTGCTATTATTCTTTCTAAGACAACCTTTCATGCAGCCTGACTCGTTTACCTTTCTGGGAGCACATTAAGGAGATATTGAACCCTGAAAGTTCTGTTGGCGCAGCGCCTTGGGTTTACTATTCAATATATGCATTTTTGGTTTTCATACTCAATATATATGACATAGTAAGTATACTCAACCTTTACTTTAAGCTATTCTAGAATCGTAATGTCTCACTCTCACATCACTAATCTTTGTAGGATGTCTCAATTTTTCCTCATGTTGTCACTTTTTATTTTATTTGTTTATTGAATGTTTAGTAAAGAAAAGAAGAGGTTGTATATTCAGATGATCCATTTTCTCAGTTTTTCTTGTACTCTGTTGTCTGTTCAAACTCTTGTGTTAGGTTAGAGATTTAGTGTTATAATCCAAAACGATAAAATTGAATAGTATGCTAGTTCTGTTACCTTGTGAAAGCTTACTTTGAATTGGAAATATGAAAAACGTTGCAAAATGCCATTTCAAACATCGCTGTCGCTGTGACATGGAAGCCTAGTGGCTTACCAAGAAACTATAGTATGTGTACTACATCGTTAGTGTTTTTTTTTTCATTTGAGATTGCAAAATATTGTACTGGCTCTTATCAGTTATCATATGGTCAGTAGTTTGATACTTTTAGGGTTTTCTACTCGGATTAAAATGATCATGAAAATAGATTATGCATGCGTAGGAGTAATAAACTTGTTCACTGGACTGACTATTCATAGCTATACTCTTTCGCTACGAGTAGGGGAGAGGAAAAAAACTGATACTCGAATATCCAAACCCAAATGACCCGAATTAGCACACTGGATAATGGATACTAGATAATAGTTTGGTTTAGGGTTATTAAGAGAATCTGGTTCACCCTTAGTTACGATGGTTACCATCTTTGCATCCGTTGGATTAACTTAGTGAATAAGAGTCTCTAATCTGGTAACTCGTGTCCAGGCGAACTTACCGAAGGAAATTGCTGAGTACTTGAATTTGATGGGAGCTAGGATTCCGAGTATAAAGCCTGGCAAGGCTACCGTAGCATATCTCAATAAGATTCAGGCATCAACACGCTTTTGGGGTATTTTATTTTATAATAAATTTATACATATTTGACCCTACTCAAATATTGATGCCAATGTTTGAAATCACTCTTCTGTGTTTTAAATTTTTCAGGGGGCCTATTATTATGTTTTCTAGCCACGTCATCATCCATACTTGATCGTTACTTGCGCCGTGTCAACGCAGGATTTGCAATTGGATTTACGTCAGTTTTGATCATTGTAAGTGTCTAAAATGTTATATTATTCAGTGCCCCTGGCTCTCATCATCAAGGAATATTGTTTTTGGAAAAGAAACACCATACATATTCCGAGGAAGAACCCATAGACATTTTTATTAGTTAACGATGGACCTGACAATTCGGGTCTTGGGCCATAAACAGGGTGGGTAAAAAATTCACTCGCTCATATTTTACAACTTTTTATAGGCCCTGTCTTTTCCCATTAAGTGGCGAGGACCTTTAGGACAGGTGAGAAGTAGGCTGATAAAAACACGTGTATTTGTTGGTCCGGCCCATTTAGGCCCGCGACCCACATTGTCGGATATAGTGCACGATGCATATGCAGGGAAACAATCTCACCCCAAAAATTAAGTAGAGCTGACCATTCAGATTTCAGGTTGGGTTTGGATTGAAAAGACTGACCTGCAAGAGGTGCGGGTCTGTCATGGAAAATGAGCGGACTGAGTGCGGGCTTCCCAACCCAACCTGCACATCTTTCTTGGCAAACCCAATCCAAAAATTAATCTTGTCTATTTTGTGCGACCCAAACCTGCAAAACCCGGTGGGATTTTCGTGCCCGCAGGTGCAGGTTCAAAATGCCAGCTCTAAACACAGGTAAGGCCGTAAACATAAATAACCTTTCCCAAACCCAAAATGGTGGAAGTCTCCTGGACCGTCCTTTAACGATAAATGCATATACTGTTAGCTGATCATAAATAACCTTTCCCGAACCCTAAAATGGTGGAAGTCCCATGCACTGGACTGTCCTTTAACGATAAACGGATATACTATTAGCTGATCATAATATCTTTGATGTATTAGACTGATCTAAAACGCCATCATCGGTGCCTGTAAAGAGTTTGTGTCATTCAGAATTTTCTCATCATTGCTCAAGAAATTTATGTTCTGCATTTCGTCGAACTTGAGTGACGAGTTCTGTTTTTTGGTTCAGGTGGGCTCCATTATTGAACTCCGAAGATCCTATCAAGCATATAATGTGATGCCGAGTTTGAGTAAAGCTCTGGAGAGGTATGGTGCTTAATCTGCAAAGAAACCAGAAGAAGCCATCGTCATTGATAGGAGGCAAAAGAGAACAACAATGTAAATATATTTAGTTTACACTGCACTTAATTAAGAGCTAGTGTTAGTTCTTAGATCTATAAATTTGTGTTTGGACTTTGTAGGAGTGATTTTATTTAAACCACATTAGAACAATACTCCAATTTAGAGTAACTAGAGGTTTCAGTTCGGGTTTCTGGTCAGTTGAAAATGTCTAAACCCGGTCTGAAAGGGATGCAGGATGTGTTAAGGTCCTGCGAATTCCTAGAGGAACATTTGACCATTGGTCGGTTCCATTTTATGTGACCAAAACCCAAAAAAATTGGTTCGTATTTTGAGAACACATGTTAAATAAGTTCAACTACGTGTACAAATACATTTAAACAACAACAATGTTCTTTTTTGGTCAATTTAATGTTTTTCTCTACAAGTGATTTTTTTATGCTTCAACACGAACATGACGGGTTAATAAACTTGTTGGGTGGTCTAACACATTTATTTTCATTTAAAAAAAAAACATGTTTAGCCAACGCCACTTTTCACCTGTATACAAGAAGTGACAATTTAAACTCAAATTTGCAAGCATTCAAAAATCAGAACACATTTTTAGCATATAAAAAATTGGAGAATACAGTATGATCAATTCTTTTATATTTGATAACACAATTTACACGTGAAACTCAAAATCTGAATGTCAACGCTAACACAACTTTATACAACAATACTTGCAACTTTTTACGGCCAACTAAAACCCGACTAACAAAATTTGTGAGTTCGGTCTCATAAGTTAGAACCGACCATTTTCCGGGTGGGATTTAGGTTGGGTGCATCTTTAAAAATAGTGGGCTGTAAGAACATGTGCATCTTACGTGTAAAACCTGAACCCGACCTGAATTGTCATCTAAATTAATTGTATTAGTCAATGGGCCTGGGCCTAACAAGCCCGGCCCGAATAGGCCCACAAACATAAAATAGCTCTGAAGAGTTGGTCTTCGTTTTCTTCTTCTTCGTCTGGGTCCATCCAGGTCAGGAAAATTGAGTTCGGAGATGGAATCGCCGGAGATCGAAATCGCCGCCGCCGCCGAGAATCTCGACGGCTCTACAATGTTTCATCTCGTCAAAGAAATCGTCGGATTCGTTCTCTTCATGCACCAACAGATCCCTTCGTACGCTCTCTCTCCTCTCTTGCCCTAATTGCGAAGAAATTTCACATTTCAACACTTTTTATAATCGAATCTGTTTGTGTTTCTTAGTCAATATTTCGTAATTGTATGAAAAAAACAATGTAGATTGCTAGTAAATTTGATTTCATGACTATTTCTGCTGGTTAATCTGGTGATTTTGTTCATCTGGAGATGAATTTTAGTTAATGTAAGAAGCTGAGAGGTTTATTTCTCTGTTTCTCTGTTTCTCTACCTTAAAAAGCTAATAGTTCGTTTTTCATTGAAGTTATTAGATGACATTAACATGATCATTTGTGTGTGTGTGTGAGTTGCTACTTGTAATTTCAATTTTCAGAAGCTTTTCAATTCTAGTTTGAGTCTTGCTTTGGATAAAATGTATTACAGTTCTCAGGTTTAGTACAATTAGCTGAATAGTCTAGTTCATTTCGATTTTGGATATTGTTGTCGAACCTAGTCCAGTTATTAGTAGTGAGGCTGAGACTGATATTCATGTCTGGAACGGCTTGGCCATTGACTGAACTATAGTAGGTGGATAGAGGACCATGGAATACAATATCACCAACTTATAAATAAATGATTGAGTTGAATTCTATAGTTGTTTATATTTTTGTTTCGTAATATCTACCTTCGGCATACAGTTTTTGGTTGAGTGTTCCTCTCTCGTCATTTAACCCTGTTTGAGTCACTTTTTATTCACGAACCTAAGACTTCAAAGTTAAAATGGTGTATTTTAAAGACTACTCTGGCGTGTATCTATTACTAGAACTTAGGTAGCGTTTGGATTAGATATATATATATATATATTTTTTTTTTTGGGGGGGGGGGGTTGAAATTAAGAATGAGAATGGGAGTGAGAATGTCCAATATCAGAACTTTTTGGTCATGAGAATGACTTTGGAATGGGACTCACATTCCCATTTTTTCTAATCCAAACGCTACCTTAGAAGGTTTCGATGTGGTTGAGGCAATGGATTTGGTTATTGAATGATTGGAAAGACTCAGTGAAGTCAGCTACTTTTTGGCAGCATTTTGCAGGATATCACTCTTGAATTTGATGCGCTACATATTGAGTATAAGGAATTGGTATGTTACCTACACAGAGGTAATTAATTTGGGTTTATCATTTTTGTTTGATCTCTCCACCCTAAGAATTGTTAGTTGTAGGAGGCTGTTCTTAAAGAAACTGAAGTAAAGCCATCTTTTCGAAGAATGCAAACAAGCAGAATGAGAGAGGTTAAACGGGGGATAAGAAGACTAGAGAAGTTGATGAATGCAGTTTCTAGCCTCCACACTGCACTGCAGCAATTGATTAGTGAAGTTCCTGATATCGAGGAGGTTGTTTTAATTCTTGGAGCAAGTCCAATACGACCACAGCGTGTTTATCAGTTGTGCTTTTCACATGGGAAGATTACTTCCAGAGGTTCAAGTGATTTCGCTAAAACCAGGGCAGCAGATGGGCTCTCGAGAAAGGTTTATTGATGCTATTTCTACTTCCATTTTCAGTTGCATACTTGCGTTTCGTCTGGGCTCATTATATGTTGTGTGTAACAGGCTATTCGGACACTGATCTCAAAGGGTGCAGGTTCAGTATCCTATCCAGGTAGTCCATTAGGCACGGTTTGTTCCTATATGGTTATTTGGTGATATGTAATTTGTTGCATTTTGAAGTGTTGTTTCCTCTTTTCAGGTGCTAGTAGATTGTTTCTATTGGTGAAAGCTCCATCATCTTTCAATCTGCCTCTGCATTTTCTTCCCAAACGTGACTTCAAATATAGCAAAAAGGTAGCGATGAAGTAACTTTGTGTAATATAGTTATTCTAAAATCGTTCTCATCACCTCTTGTACTCTTTCTAGTTGGGATGCTACATGTCATAGGCTCACAGGTAACATGCCATATATGGTATAAATGACAGTGTCCAAATAAAAACTGGAAGTTCTGCATCTAATGATACACTTCTGTAGAATTTAAGTTTTCTGCATTCATTACAAAATTTTCATATAAATGGGAATAAGGTATTAACTCTAAAAATGGGGTCTTATAAGGCGGACTATGCATTAGGTTCAGGTTACTGTTATGGGTAAAAAAAAAACAAAAACTCTTATGGTAATTGCAGTATGGTGTTCTATAGAGTTGGCAATTTGGACCCTAATCCGCAGGCACCCAAAATCCGATCCACATTTTTGCGGGTTAGGGTCACATAAAATGGATCCCCATTAATTTTCAGGTCAGTTCGGGTAACCCACACATATTCTTCATAAAACTCGCCACCGTACAACTCTTGTCGTAGCATTATCTCTTGAATGCACACTATGAGATCTTAACAATTTCTTACTGCATGCTCTTTTCTCACACGATCTTCATTCGTTTGTTGGATGTCTCTAGTACTATATTTTACTACACATCAATACTTCAATGACTATTTGAGGTTTCAATTTGGTTTGCAGATTGTGCCTTTTAAACTGAGGTTTAAGTGCAGAACACTAGGTCCAGAAACGGATGTTCCCGATCCCGAGTCTCAAACTAGCAGCTGTGGTGGTTCAGCAGATCCAAATTCAAAAGATTTAATGTGGTATATGATAAAGCTTGAATTTTGAAATAATTAGATATAAATACACATATTCTTCTGAACTTCACGCCCACTGATGTCCCAAACCCCAATATCATAAAATTTCAAGATTCCAAAATCAGTAATATATCAGTTTCGCACTCTTTTCCTGATTTTTATTCTTCGACAACGGAGTTGTATTTCATCAATGTACAATCATCGACCAAAGACATTTTCTGTATCGGGACTATGTGTCTTTTGCTGCATTTGCATCTTTATCCATTGTTTAGGCTACATCTGGGTTTTTAAGTTTTGAGCCAAAATAACGATAAGATCTGTTGCTATGTGACAGGTTTCAGTGCCGGCATGTAATCAAAGGCTTGGCGGCTAGTGCGCCGGTACCCGACGAATGAGGTTAGCCCATATATTATGCAGTAGTGATATGAATTTTTCAGGTTCATACCGTAGTTTAGATTGTAAATCAGTTCTTGAAACATTTAAGAACAATGTAGCTCATACTGATCACCAATCTATTGTTCTGATCATAAAAAGGTTGTAACATTTTTGTATAAGATACAATCATACAAAAGATCCTCCTTTCACATCTCAAATGGCTTGAAACTTGTCTGCACTGAGGTATCGTTTGGATTAGAAAAATTGTTCGGGATTAGAGAATGTAGAACGAGAATGGGAAAGGGATTCTCATTCTAGAATTATGACTTTCTGTTCGGGTTTGATTGGAATTTGATCCCATTGAGTTCATTCATTGTATCTGATATACATGCACAAAGACTCAAACTCGAGAATTCAAGAGTACAAAATGAGAAGCATATTTTTTTATATTGCATTTCTTCGGGTTAGGGCTACAATTAGGGTTTGGGTTGATTATTATATCCCAAAACACCAATCTAAACAAATTACAAATTATTAGCTATATATAGAGAGATTATTTTACACAAACCTACTTGTAAATTGTAATTAACAATCAATAATCAGTAGTTAATACACTCTACACTCTCAATTTTGGCTTCTCTTACTCTGCAATTGTTTGGGGTATGATTTGGTGTATTGCCCTCTTCACCTCTACAATGCTTGTTTTCTTCCCATTGCTGTTCTCTTTCACCTAATCATCATCATCACAACACAAAACCAATTACTTATTTACCAAAACAAAACACTAATCAACTCGTAGAGACGACAGTTCGAGTTTTGAGTCGGAGTGTTCGGGTTTGGGTTTTGAACTTGAAAAATCCGACTCAATACCCAAATTGCAAAATCTATCAAGAATATATTTATATTGAACTAGTTTTGATGGTTCATGATTATGATACATACCTTGGCTCTCAACTCAGCTTGGAAAACCCCATTGCACATAGAAGATTGAATGGTTGTGATCTCGACCCGAAGCTCTCGGAGCATACCCATGATATCCAGCAACAACCCGTCCCTATACGGGCAATGGATCTCCACCAACGCGTCGCTCTCGATTATTGACACCTCCATGGAGGTCTCCATTGTTGGAGCTGGCCCCGCCTCCGGTGCCTCCACCGTTTTCGCCTTCCCACCACTCCCCTCCACAACCCTCAACTTCCTCTTCTCAAACCCGGGTTGACCTGCCCGGGTCTGACCAGGATCCACACTAACGCTTCGCGGCTCAGCAGATCTCGACCTTTGATTCGTCTCCATTTGACGGTTACACGTCTCGAGATCTTGAATCTTCTTACGTAAATGTTTTAAATACTCGATAGTGTCACCTAAAATCGAGGCCTTGTCCATTTTGGTCACATATGGTACTAACGACCTTAGCACGATGAACCGCTCGTTGAGCTTTTCTCGCCGTCGACGCTCCGCCAACACATGGTTAGCACTTAACTCGTCCTGCGACGCACTTTTGCGAATTTTAGCGTTTATACCATCTTGTGATGATCTTGATGAATTTGTTTCATCGCGACTTTTGTCGTAGAGAAGTGGTAGGGTGAATAAAATGTACTTCAAGAGCCATTGAGAGGTGCCCTCCGACAGTGTCGGGAGGCGACGGTGATCGGAAAGTATTGTCCACTTGGCGAACGCTGATTGGGTAGAGAAGGCAGCGGTTGGGCCCTGGGCCCACATGTTGGGCTTGTTTTGGAGGATGGTAGAGACTGTTTGAGAGTAATGAGTGTCTTCTTGAGAAAATTCATCTAATTGAGAAGAACCTATAAAAATAAATGGGAAAACAACAAATTATGTTAGTATTTTTTATCAAATCTATAAAATTACATATTGTCATAAAAAATTATATTCCATACAATTTAAAGTCAAAATTACCATCTAATGATAAGAAAACATATATATGTTACATTAGAGGTGGAGAAAGGTAGGATCGGGTTTTGAGTCTTAAGCATAAAACACACTATTTTTTTGTGAGTATACTCGCCTAAAAAGTTCTACATGATGATCCGACTCCTAACTCGACCCCTTTTTCTATTGGGTTGATAAATATAAAACCTAAACCCACCAAAAAATGGTTTGAATTTTAACTACCTGTGGATCAAATCCGTTTTGTCAGTTTTATATGTTACATCCGATCGTTAAAATTACATTAAATTTAAAAAGCACGACTGGTATTTAATGAAATATATTTAAATAATTGGGATTAGTTAGTAATTTAACGTTGACTATTTGAAATTGGTGGTCAACGTTTACGTTGACTATTTGCATGGGCAGTTGAAAGTTCGTTGCAACCCAAAAAAAGTTTGAAAATAAAAACACGTGTTGAAAATTTCTGGGCAAAAGTGCAAAACAGAGCTTCGTACACTTCACATGGATTGTACCTTCCCTTTTAAAATTTGTCCCTGTAAAATTGATTAATTAAGAAAAAGTACAATTCCCAGAAGCATGGACTTGAGGAGAAATGGGCCCACCAAACCTATCAGGTTTCTGCCAATTGGTCCCACTGTGTCAAAACGTGTACAAATGTACCTATTGCCCATTGGCTCTCCAATTATTGAAGGTTTTTATTTTTAACAAATAACGACCAAATAAGAAATTTTGGATTCGGATCAAACTCGGGTTACTAAGAACAAAACGCTAGACTAATGGCGGAATTTACATCAGAGGAGATAAAAATAGCCTTCGACTTGATGCATCCCGATAAAGTTCTGGGCTCGGATGGCTTTAACCCGATTTTTTATCCGTTGAATTGGCATGTGATCGGTCAGATGTGAGAACTATTCTTAATTATATAATTTGACCTGTTGACCCTCCACATTAAAATATAATAAATATAAAAACTAAGGTGTGAATAATTTAATTTCTATTATGTTAAAATTTTATGATGCATGCATGCATGCAAGTTCATGTGTGGCAGTGTAGTGAGTTGAAAAATCATTGTGAACCCAAAGAAAAATCTAACTACCAGTTTGTTTGTATTGTCATACCTGAAACCAGTGGTTGACTTTGACCGCCGCCGCTCGGCGGCTGCGCCATCGACCACCGCCGCATCGACTCGGCTCGAAACGACTCGGCTTGGCGCTGTTGTCTCAAACCCATCATGTGAAACTCCGCGTCCAAGTTATTGGACGCGTCGTCTGGCGAGCCGAGCCGGATGTCCTCCGACATCTCCAGCTGCATGATCAGCTCGCTCGGCTCGCCTACAGCGGCCACCAGTTGGCCGCTGCGACCCGTCTCCGCTTCCGAGTCCAACTCGGCTTCCTCGTCCTCGTCCTCATCCTCGTCTTCTTCTTTATTATTGTTGTTGTCTTGACTGGTGTTGACCGGCGGGGGTCCGGCGCCCGAAATGACGGGGTGGTGGAAGCGGTGGTGAGCTCCGGCGGGGTTGGAGGTGGAGTGGCCGGAGAGAGCTGGTTTGGGAGGGTGGTGGTCGGTGAAAAAGGTCTTGACATGTTGAACGAATCCAATGTCTTCTTGAACCTACATGTTATATATGCACCAATATTATAATTAGCTAGCTATAGGGTTTCAAAAATTTCACAGAACTAGGGTTTGTAATTTTTTCGTTACGGGAGCAACTACGTGCACAAATCTTATTGTACAACAAGTATATGAAGATATACCGACAATGAAAAAAAGTGTAGTGTGATTATAAAAATGTATAAATGTTTGAGTTTCATTCTCATTCACAACGCGTGTCTAAACATTCTATTATCAGTTCAAAAAAATTTCATTGTTGTGTTGTAGCTTGTGTGACTGAAACAATAAAAAAAAGTGTAGACTAATGATGAAAATATATGAACATTAATTTGAATTTTACTACTTATTTGTTCATGTCTACCTTTTCACAATTAGTCAACAATTTTTTACTATTCACAATATATTTTGTGTATTTCTTTGTGCAATAAAATTAATGCACTTAGGTTTTTCCTAGATTGCGTACCCTTTCCGTTGTGCCAAATTCAACGACACCGTCCAATATGGGAATACACACAACCGTTTGTACACGAGCGCTCTGTAATGAGAAAACGAAAAACAATATATATAAGTATTGTACGAGTTGACTAATAACACATGCAATCACAGTTGACTTGTAAATACTGAGTCAGTGGACTATAATTATAATAAATTTTGAATTGACCTTGGCAAGAATGGCTCTTGAAAAGGTTTTGCTATCAGATTCATTTGCACCAGTGAGCCATACATGTTGTCTCCTTGCATATGCCTTTCCTGGTAACCTACAAACACAACACACCTCTTTTGTTCATTTAAAACTATCCAAATTCAAATATACAAATCTAAATTAATAACATTAGATACTTAAATTCAAAGCTCGTGTGTTACGCTTGCTGATGGAAAAAATAGTAACATTAGATATATATATATGTTGCTCATTTCATGGTAAACTAATTCAATCTATGAACTAATTAGGTCAAAGGTTGAGTAGTTGCATCCCCAACTATACATTGATCAAACAACTTTATATTTGCATTCTCAAATCAAAACTTAAGTATCTCACAAAACCCTAGATATGCATGCATGCCCTCAAAAGACAAAGATTGAACAAATAGATGTGCATGGTTTTTGGGCTCTCAAGAACTTGCTTCACTCACTCATAAAATATATATACATATATATATATATATATATATATTCATGAGTGTAATATTGTGTCAGTGAGGTCATTGCTCAGTACACAAAATGTAAATGTCATGGTGCAATCTATGGAGAAAGAGACCTAATTTATTACTGTCCTTATGGCTCCCATTAACTGAGTCTCTGCACTCTCTGCTATAAAAAATAGAAAAATTCAGATTTTTTTTTTCACTCTGGCCACCAACCAACCCTCTCACTTTCTATATATAGAACAAAATTGAATTTGTTTCCTAACCCTAATAAATTGTAAACTTTCTATAATTAGAAATGCATTAACTTTTACAAAAAATAAAATTTTCAGATGCAACTATTTACTATGTATTATGTGAATGTGACAAAGAGTAAGTAAAGAAAAAAAAACTCACTGTATAAAAATTATTACTATTACTTGCAGATTGGTAGGAAAAATAACCATAATTGGAAATTGATTGGTTACATTTATCAAATAAAAGTAAATGGGACAAAGAGATAGTAAGAAATTAAATAACTCATCCATTTCATTCACCATTGTAAAACAAAATTTACTATTACTTGCAGATTGGTTGAAAAAATCACCAAAAATGGAATTTAGTAACATTTATAAGAAAAACTATAGTAAATTTATGACATATAGTTTGTAAAGAAACAATCATTTTTTTCTGCTCATACTTGCATGTTGATAGAAAAAAATCACATGGAAACTTAGTAACATTTATAAAATAATATAAATATTACAAAGTTTGCGAATAAAAAAAAAACATTCATTTCATCCACCCCATAATATGAAAAAAATTGCATTATTGCTAGCAGATTGGTAGATAAAAATCACCACAATTGGAAATTTAGTTACATCATTAATATAAAGGAAAAAAATATATTATTTACATAAAAACCCCATTTTAAAATAAAATAAAGGAAAAATATTTTTCCATGTGTATTTTACATGTATTTTCACATGTATTTGATATTGCTAATGAAAATGTTTAGGGTAAAAATGGATAAGTTTCAATATTTTAATAAATCTATTACAAATGTTAATATTTTGTACTTTATTTATTAAAGATCATACAAAAAAATCATTTAATTTTTTTCTTAGAATTTGATGTATTATAATAAGTTTATGCAACTTGTTAGTGTTTAACTCATAAACGTTTGTATACTAAAAA
>JAYMTF010002647.1:0-17473 GCA_036897485.1 Pelargonium nanum | reverse complement strand
TCCTATGTATGTCATGGATATATGCCACTGACTTGTCTTGACTTGCCGTGATCAATTCATGCACAATTACTCCATTTTGGGGTTACAACACAACTATATCCTTAAAATGAAACATCACTCACTCTTATAGAAAAAGAACATATCAAATCTCTTGATTTGGACTTAGATGCATATAACCAAACCAAACCAACTCATCTCAAACTCAAACTCTGTCTAAAGAGAGATGGCCACTGCTTTTATTACTCCTATCATGGCATGATGTCGTGCTTTTCTTTCATTTTTTTTTCTAAAATGAATGTTTCAGTTCATTTTTAAAAATTAGATGTGCATGAATCAGCAATAGTATTTATATAATAAGTAAGATGTGCATAAATTATCAATAGTACATTAAGTTTGTTGCAGCACAATAGTCTGAAACTATATACTTCATTATTAGAGGCAATGAGTTTCACTCATAATTCCGTTCAATTTTAAGATTAAAAGAATATTTTTTTTTCTTTTGAAGCACGATGATCATCATACCATTGTGACGTCATGGTTGGGGACAAAAGTTGACCAATTTCCACACTGAAAATGCTCCAAAGAAGAACACCAATCAAGTTGTCTTAATTTGATTCTTGCATTATGATTGCCATTGTCATCCTACTACGTACACAAGTACTGCTCCAATCAAATTCAATCTCCTCATCGTCACCATCCACTAGTTTCATTTATCCCAAATTCCACCTTCCCATAACATAACACTTCACACATTAATTGGTACATATTCATCCGTACACATAGCTCACATGTAACACATAGTATCTACAGCTAGCGAGACCTAGAAAGCAAATTTGGTGAACTAATTAAGGGTAAGCTACAATAGTTATTGATTCTAACAACTAAAAATTAATAGCATGTTGGAATCAACAAAATAAAATAGACCATTATTCTGGAACAGAAGAAATAAATAGAAAGTCTCAACATTTACGAGTATATGATTTGATGACGGAAAATTTGAAAAAATATATAAACAAATTAATGTGGAGTGTGACTCTAATGGGACCCTACCACACTGTCACTACTAGAGTCAAGTAATTGCCAACTTATATATAGTTGCTACCCACCATTCATTCATCATTATCAACTTCAAATAGTGGCTGCATATATATTTATATGTATGCAACTAATTATACTATTCTTGGTATTACCTAGTACTAGTTGATTTTCAATCCTTGGATTCTGATTTTTGTCCTAACTATTGTTTTTGCTACCAAGCTTCTTCTTAAGGTCCTTGTTTTGTCTCCTCCGCCGACAACAACATACCCATTTCATTTAAAATAATTAGTCACTTTTTTTTTCTTACTGTTTACAGAAATTAAAACATAATTGATTAGTTCTTTTCTTCACATGTTGGTTTTCTTGTAGTAATCCAAGTAATTCTAGTTAAAGAAAAGTAGACTCTCCACTTGTAGACTAAAAAAAAAAGTTTTTATTTTTTTTAAATCATTGTTTATAAATGGTGAAAATAATATATGTAAATTAAAGTGTAAATAGCAAATACAAGTTTTTCCAAAGAAAAATAGAAAATGCAAGAGAATCATATAGTTATAATAACTAGATAATATCTGCACAAACTTACATATCAATCTCTTAGTTTGTGTCTCAAATTTAAAACTTCAAATATAAAACATTCATGAATGTCATACATTACATCTGTAAACTGATTAGGCGTTAGTTATTATTCTCTAAAAAATACTATATTTGTATTTGTATTTGTATATCTATTTAGAACTGAATTTCAGAAGTCAACGATTATATCGTACACGCTACGGTAGCATATATATATATATATATATATATATTGTTAATTAATGAGATTGAAATTGATAGGTGGTGAGGCCAATTGCCATGCCTTTGCCATTGGGAGTAGGTGGTGGATTCGTTAGTGGTAGTAGCTACATTCTGTTGTATGATACCATCATCACCCATGCTGCTCTATTTATATATTCACTGTCTCTATCTCAATATTACATATTTTAATTTTATTTTGCCACCTTAATTTGGAGTATTCCAACAAATCATGCAACCTGGAAAATTCATGACCAATTATTGACGAAAAGTTGGTACTGTTGTTCTAAATGTTAAAAAGCATTATCCCAAGAAAAGCACTCCCAATATTCTAGAATAAATAAATAATAAATAAAAGTTGCTCTTTTTATGTAAATTGACACCTTTGTGTGTGCACAAGGCCAAGTGTACGATAATGGAAATGTCATATTTTAAATATAAATTAAACAACTAAAATACCTCAAAATGTTTCTTAAATAGTTAGTTAATTACAAGTAATTTTCGAATTTAATGTCTTAGTGATACATGGCAATTTTCGATTACTTTTTGAAGAAACTAGATATTTATGAATCGAAGCCAGCTGGAAGATAGATGCCACACACACATGCTTGTGATTGCCACATGTCAAGACATAAATTTATGTACGGACGGTGAATTGGGTTTGGGTGGGTAAGATTTGCTTTTTAATATTTATGCTTCCAAATATACCCTCCCCCTATCATTCAAACTCAGCTACATGTGCGTGTCTTTTACGTAATTTACCACTACCTCGAATTCTATTATCACAATCTCCAAGCTTTTTGGCACAATCAAATTAACTAATACGAAAAAATCTATCCCAATATTCTTAACAAACCTATAGTATTATAGAAATTAAGATGGGAACTGAGAAAGATGTTTGTTAATAAGTAAAATTGATATTAATTAAATAGTTTCAGGAATCTCATCCATTATAAATTGGTTACGACTCTCAGTTTAAAGACAAATAAAATGAATTCGAACGGGGGCTCTGCGGCCACAAATTTATTGAAATGAGTATAAATATTAATTGCTGATGTGGTATCACCTCATTAATCATCCAATAAATCATGATTGAGATTTTTTTTTCTCTTAATTAAATTGTAATTTGAAACATTCCAAGTTGTAAGGAGTGTTTGGTTGCAAGTGACAAGTGGTGTGGAAATATATACAGAGAAACAGTGGATGTGTTGTGTTGTAAAGAGTACACGTAGAAGGGTTGAGCATCACTAATGAACAATACTATTTGTAGTAATCACTTTATCTCTTCCTATATGGAACAAGATAAGATAAAAAGATATGATATAGATGATGGATGGATCATATTTGGATGATTGGATTTGGCTGTGCACTGCATTTCTGGATCTAAACTCAACCTCACCCACTTAATCAGATTTGAAAGCATCGATGTCCTTCTTGGCCTTCAGTCGATCTGCAGAGTTTGAACCATCTGAAATGCGTCAGATTCGATCAGATGCTCTTGTCAACCTTGCTCTACGACTCAACCAAACGTCTTACAAATCGATAACACTTCTATCGTGCTCTTTGTACTTATTTGAGATTATTTGTAGAATTACCGGCAGTCTATCTCTAAAACCTAAAAACAATAATTCAAATGTTTGTCATCTTGACAATAACTCAATATTCAAACAAAAAATCCTTTTTATTTTTTCAGAATCCTCAAAATTAAAGTTACACCTAAATAAAAAATGCTATCTTTCTATGTTTATAAGTTACTGTTCTCCGAATAAATTGCAAAAAAATTAACCAGAATACGAGGCGTTTATTGAAATCCTAATAAAAAAGATAAGAAAAAGAGAGGGACGGTGACATAAACTTTTGTTTATTTTATTTGGTTTATAACTTAGGAAATACCACCTATATATATGAAATAAGTTTGCTAACAACAAAAGGCACGGAGTCTCATGAATGAAATAAAAGAAATTAAAAAACTGGACTAATTTATTCTTAATTGTTTTAAAAAATTAAAATAAAAGTGTTCTCAATGAATCTAAAGTGATTCTACGATCAAATTAGTCTTCATTTGAAACGAAAAAAAATCACAAATTAACATTGCATCATATCTCATCACTTAAAATTTAGACTTTAAAATAAATATGAACATCTCCGGTCAGTCAACTCAAGCGTTTGGTGGTCACAACACGAACATGTGTAATATTTGGAGTGTTCAAACAAATTAGGGAAAATATATGAAACATAATCAATAAAAGGAAAGAGGGGTAGTTAGGGAAGAGAAGAAAATTTAAAGCGGTTGGGGTTGCTTGGGGAATACATAACAGTGTGAGTCTGCGCTGGAATTGCCGCCAAAAATAGCGACCAAACTCCACAAAACACGTGGCCTCCCATCCAATTAAACGAAAATGACCGTAGCCGTTAAATCCAGCAGTCATATGTTGCCACGTCAGATCGGAGAAACGTCAAAACCGACGTGAGCTGTTTCGAGGTACGGATTCGTTTGTTTCCTAAACAGCTTCGCCTCAAAGCAGCCGCTACTACACATACACTACACACTTACTTTTTATAGTACCATTACCTTTTAATTTTTTCTTAATTAATTGATATCGATCTCTCTCAATCTCATCTCTGTTTTTAATTCCTTAGATATTGGAGAAAAGCATCGTTGAATAGTAGCAGCAAGGATTCTTCAAATTCATTGCACAATTTTATCTGTTTATATATATATTTAAGAAGACGAAGAAGAAGAAGAAGAAGAAGAAGAAGAAGAAGAAGAAGAAGAAGAAGAAGAAGAAGAGAAAAGCTTCGAAATTCAAAACATGGATGACGAGTATGCTAAGCTAATCAGGAGGATGAACCCACCCAGGTATCTATATCTCTGTTTTTCCTCTATATTTTTTCTGGGTATTTCAGTTCATGCGTCTGTTATTCAATTTTAATTGGAATTTTGTGTGCTATTTTGCTCCTTCTTTATGCTCATGTTTTGGGTAAGTAATCCTATATAACAAATAGCTTTCTTACTAGTTAAAAACCTAAGGGATGGGTAATTGAGAAACCTCAGGACCCATACTGTTATTTCTGAGTATTTTTCTATTTTGTTTGCACAACATAAAACCCAATTCACTAAGGAAATTAGGGTGAAATTTGAAAAAACTAGGCAATTTGTATAATTTCTCTACTAAAAATTGGACAGTTAGGTTTCTTCCTTGTCTATTAATGTATATTATTTTCATTTTCTTGAATTTCATTTTATTTGGCTTTTGTGGTTGTAGAGTTGTGATTGACAACAATGCTTGTGCTGATGCAACTGTTATCCAGGTAAGGCTTGTGTTTGCTGGTTTTCTGAGTTGAACTAGCAGTTGGGATTATTATGGATTTTTAATTAGATGTTGAAATTTGATTGATTTTGTGATGTGTGTTCAGGTGGACAGTGTTAACAAACATGGCATTCTCTTGGAAGTGATCCAAGTGCTTACGGATATGAATCTCATTATAACAAAAGCATATATCTCATCAGATGGTGGTTGGTTCATGGATGGTATGTTTCTCCTAACTCAATGGAGGTTTTAGAACATCTGCTTTGTTTAGCATCTTATATATTCTGTTTCTTGTTCTCAGTGTTTAACGTGATCGATAATGATGGGAATAAAATAAGAGACAAGGAACTTCTTGATTACATCCAAAGGGTAAGAACTTGTACACAATGCTGTTTCTCTTTATTTATTCATATATAGTGTTCTTCTTAACGTTTCTTCTGATTATCTGCTTGATACCGAATGAAAGGAACTCAAGACGATTGAGGTTTTTGTTGCTTCATTACATAGAAGTGAGAACTAAAATCAAACCAAGTTAACACTTATACTAACATTGAGCTAGCTAGAGCTTTTTATGAATCTTATATGCCCTAAAAGGTCAAGAACTTGTTTATTTCTAATTGCTTTTCCCCACCATAATTCAACCCAAGAAAATCATACACAAATCCACATTATAGATAGAGAGGTCTCAGTTCTCTCTAACAAATTTAGCAATCTCTCTACATACTGTCCTGTCATTGGATCTTCATCTCAGGCTCTTAGCAAGGTGAAATTTAAGTACAAATAACACCTAAATTGTTCTTCAGCGTCAGACTATAAGTTTCTCCCATTTATATCTAAACTATTTGTCATTGACATCCTGTTTGGTTGATGAGTTATGATAAAGCTATAGATTTTTATCACATTCTCACTTTTATGCGGTCATTTCAAGTACAATTTTTTTTATGTACTAACATCTCAAGAACTCATCATTGTTCATGCTACTGCTCTATTTTACAGAGACTTGAGAGTGATGCCAGCTTCTCTCCCTCACTGAGAGAGTCTGTCGGAGTGTTGCCCTCTGAAGAGCACACCTCAATCGAACTCACTGGTACCGACAGACCTGGTTTATTGTCTGAAGTATGTGCAGTTCTCGCGGACCTTCATTGTAACGTGGTAAATGCTGAGATATGGACACACAATGCTAGAGCTGCTTCTGTAGTTCATGTCACAGATGATGCAACAGGTTGTGCAATTAAGGACCCAAAACGTCTCTCAACAATAAAGGAATTGCTTTGCAATGTTCTCAGAGGAAACAATGACTTGAAGACAGCAAAAATGACACTTTCTCCTCCTGGGATTTTGCATAGAGAGAGAAGGTTGCATCAGATTATGTTTGCAGACAGGGATTATGAAAGGGCCGGACTAGGAGGGGTTGATAAGAGCTCAAGACCCCATGTAACCGTGTTGGATTGTATTGAGAAGGATTACACTGTGATCACTATGATATCAAAGGACCGACCAAAACTGCTTTTCGACATCATTTGCACCCTGACAGACATGGAATACGTCGTCTTTCACGGAATGGTCAACACAGGCAAGAAGGAAGCTTATCAGGTAAAAAGAGTTTGCTATCTGCCCAATATCAACTTAGAGAGACACTACTTGTCAATAAGATACTGAGTGACCAAGTCTTTATATTGCATGATGATTTTCTGAACAATAAGAGAAAAAAATGTTTCTTTTGATCACAGGAATTCTATATACGACATGTTGATGGGCTTCCTATAAGCTCAGATGCTGAGAGAGAGCGTGTTACGCAGTGTCTTGAAGCAGCCATTGAAAGGCGAGCATACGAGGTGCAATGAACTTTTAATTAGTAGATGAATGATTAAACACTATCAAGTAACAACTCATGTATAGTGTACTAAAAGACTTGTTGCTTGTCCATCATGCAGGGATTGGAGCTGGAATTGTGCGCGGAAGACAGGGTTGGACTCCTCTCGGACATCACTAGGATATTCCGGGAGAATAGTATGTCTATAAAGAGAGCAGAAATTTCAACCGAAAGAGGGAAAGCAAAGGATACTTTCTACGTCACGGACGTGACGGGTAGCCCCGTTGACCCCAAGATTGTAGAGTCAATTTGCAGACAGATTGGACAAAGCAAGCTCAAGGTGAAGCACAAGTCAAATCTTCCACCACAGCCTGTTCAAGAGACTTCAATTGGATATCTCCTAGGGAACTTCTTTAAAGCTCGGAGTTTCCAAAGCTTCAAGTTGATCAGATCTTATTCTTGAACATATTCTTGTAAGCTTCCTCACCAGTAAATCATGGGATCTCAGTGGTAACGTCTAGATAGTGTACAGCATATGTTTAAGTCTTGTAGATTTACGTGATGTACAGTGTGGTTAAAACATTTGTTGTATATAAATTAGTTGCAGAAAAGTTTGTGTATATATGATATCAGATGAATGGAGAAAAAAAAAAGTGGATTTTATGTATTTTGGCCCAAGTTTTATGGTTTGAAACTGTTTTCACTGGAGCTAATTTTTCCTCAGCATGCATCCCCATTTACACAACCACAGGACCAACATATGAAGATAAAAAAAATCAAAGAATTCATTGCTGACTATGCTCAAATGTACAAAAAGAATCCCAAACAAAAATGGGAGAAATTGTATTCAAGATATACAACATGTATTGTATGCTATTGAAGGCCATGGATCTCACCCATCAGAATCCGGTTACTGGAAACCTTAAAGCCGAGGAGAGCAGGATCAATCTGTCTTCCTTTCTTCCCTTTCCTTTTGCCACTTCGTCCTGGTTGCGCACCACCATCACCCGACTCCAAACTAATCCTATTAGACACATCAGCTTCCAAAACAACTGGTTTTTTAAGCGCATCAATAAATGATGTCTCCGAAACAGAGGAGTCGCTGCAAGATGAGCTCCTCCTAAAATGAACACCTTTCTTGCTAGGTGTCTGCTTATCCAAAACATGATTTGCTGCTTGATTGGTAAACTCCGGTCTCCCTTCTGAAAGTCACCACAGTAGTTCAGTTGGTAAATGAATTATAATAAGATGAATACAACATTCAAAGCAAAAAAGAGGTAGATGTAGTTGGTGTATACCATCAGAAGATGGAAGGCTAATCAAACTTTTCTGCTTGACGAGTGGAGGTGGAGCAGCAGTCATCGTTGACAAAAAATCTTGAGTCAATGGAACCCGTGATGTAGGTGGGCGTTTATGGAAAACAATATCTGACAAATAAGAATGCCGCCTGCAAATGGAAACTTCTTTCTAATGAGCACTAGAAGAGAACTCTACATCAACCTCTAAAAATGAATACATTAAGTAACTTTCACCCATAAGCTATCAAATGATTCAAATCTAATGCTAAATGACATGAAAAACTGTTCAACTAAGAATCCATCAAGGAGAAGGGATGTTAGTGTTGCTTCCAGAGTTTCTTACAAAAGGGAGACAAAAATCCTGCATATGCAAAATCACATGTAGCAAGTGCTACCAGAAAGGGTAACCGAAGATGTTGTGTTGCAACAAAATATGCCCAAGATCACTATATGACCAAGGACAAAATGTATGAATATCTCTTGTATTGAGGCATATCAGGCTAGTTCAATATTTTCCGAAATGTCATTCAAAGCGAGTGCTTCAGCTGGATATCCATATAAACTGAATAAATCCTTTGAGATGGCCAACAATATGAACATACACATTGGAGCCATAACACAAATATGAAACTATATGGAAAACACTTCCCTGAATAAATGCTAATACATGGAACCCGAATGTTGAAGAATTCAAAAGAAAAGAGGACCCAAAAGAACATCATGGATGAAACAACTACATATCATGCAAGATAAATTGAGGTACATCAAAATTAAATTTTATACTGAAGCTATTATTATACAATAGGAAATGACCAGAAAATGTTGTGGAAAACAAGATAAATTTGGTTCTGCAATTGACAAGGGGGTTAAGTTCATAGTTACACATGATTAAATTCACCATTATTTATAAGTTCAAGTTTTATATCGCCACTATTTTATATTCTAAAGCCACTATTGGAGCACAAATAGTTTCAATCATTAGCAGCTAAACCCAGATTTATATTGAAACCTATCTTGTATATTAAGAAATGGTGTACAAGGCAAGATAAATTTAGTTCTATAACACACTTCATAATTGAAGAGGTGTTCCAGCCAGGTAAACTAGACATTGAGTATCATTTATGTTTGGGTTTTCATCTCACAACAGTATGAGATACTTTTATATAATCAGTATAAAATTACTTTGGACAAGAACAAGTACATACTTTTTTGTATCTGTATACTACCGCATTCTGCGGACTAATCAGATTTGTATCCATTTCGATATTTTATGCCAAGCTAATAGTAAAAAAATCTCATTTCTTCCAGCAAAAGGCTTTGTATCGTAGCTTAGTGGTCGTTAAGTTCATACTTATGCTTGATCAAATTCACCTTTAATTATATGCCACTTGACCAAGCAACAAAAGACCAAGGAAATAAATAGGGCGATGCATATAATGACACAAGGTCATTCACACAAACTCATCAAACCAGTAGAACACACACACGTGTGTGTGTGTGTATAATATATATATATATCATAAAACGCCTAAAGCTCACTGTCAAAATCAAACTTGAAAGAAAATACCTGACCGTAGACATTAAAACATCAAGTTATCTAGTTAAGGTACCAAGTTCACTATCAAAATCAACCTTGCATGAAAATACAGAGAAAAAGAAATGGAGAAACATATATAGAAAAAAAAACATAATAAGACGCACCTGTCATTAGGAGCCTCTTCTCCAAATGCTTTATCCGACGTCATCTCATAGCTGTAGATGCCTCCTTTTTCTCCTGCACACAGTGCTTGTAGGATTAAATTTTAGCATATGTAAACATCTCTTCAAGGAGTGACCTGTTATAGAAAACCCCCCATCCCAAAAGGAGTGACTTTTTTATTATTCATCATGTTTTAATAAAATCAGTCATGTAAATGGATCCTACAACTTTCTAGTTTTAGATTGTTGCAATGATTTTGAGGAATTTTCTCTCATTTGGGTAGATTCTCTTATTAGCTAGGTCACCTAAGGGTAATTTAGAGAAATGGTAGTGAAGAATATATTAGAAAATTACCAGCTTTGTTTAACAAACTACTCCTGCCATGGGCTTTAACTGGTAGATCACCATAACCAATGTCACTATCTGTTTGAATCAGATTGTGTCCAATTTCTGATGCTTTCTTGTACATTGAAGTTACACCTTGAATCCCATTTTCCTTCCCCTTCTTCCCCTCCAGCTCTGAAAAGCTTCCTTCAGACAATGATGGCTGGTCTTCCAACACTGAAGATTCATATCTACGGGGCATCCTTTCATTGTTCCCCAAATTGTCATATTGGGCATTCATACCCATAGCGTCCAAATGATCTTGAGACAAAGCACTTGAGTGCTGTTTGATACGGGAGTTGCTTAGACCAACTTGTTGATCTGGGAGTATATTAACTGGAGGTTTAAAGGAATATGACCCAGGCATTGGACAAAAGGTTTTCTGGCCATTAGAAGAAGGCGTAAACCAAGGATGAGGAAGATCTTCTGTTGACTCTTTAGATTGAAGACCCTGCTTTTGGTGAAGAAAGTCCATCAGAACTTGCTTTGATCTTTCGTCACTTCGAGCTGATGCCCAGAAGTCTGAACCTATGGAAGTCTCAGTACCTTTTAAACCATTTCCTTGTTGCTTGGCAATATGCAACCTTTGCATATGTGCTTCAATCAAACTATGTTCTCCCAGCCCATTGTTCTCACTGAGACAATTACCAACTGTATCAGAATTAAATGCATCGTCAGAAACTTGTTGATGGGGAGAGGAAGAACCCATCTGATCTAAGTGCATCTGGAGACGCCTTTCTTGTAAGTCTTGACCTTGAATATAAGAGTTCATATTATCCATGTTCATACTAGGAGCCCCAGCAGGAAGAGACGTAGTTCTCTCAAAGACCAGAGAGCTTGGCTCATGAACTCCTTGTTGCTGATGCTCCTCTAAAGCCTAATTCCACTTAAGACGACCTATATGTTCCTCAGGAGAGGAAAGCCTCTGTTGTCGCTGGTAACTATCTGAAGCATTAATTCCTGCTGACTGAGGCTGGTGATAACCAGCAGTCTTTCGAACAAACAGATCAGCATCATCGACTGACCAAGGCGCGCTTATAGTCCTCCCGCTCCCCATGCCCAACTGCTGCCTTAATGCTACATATAACTGCTGTTGCTGAAAATGAAGCTGCTGCTCTGAAGGGAGCATAGTTGCATGATTTTCCAGCGATATCAAGTTCATGGAATCATTTTGACGCCTTCTAATTGAGCTCTGGCCAATCTTTGCTCGGATAATATGCTCCATTGAAGGATCATGGTGCCTACGAGAATTCTGTTGCTGTTCATGCAACAAATGCTTTCTTAATAAAGCCTGATCAAGCAGGCTGTCTCTCATAGGATCGACCCTTGACTGCCCATAAAAAGAATCAGACCTCTGGCGATGCATCAACTGTTCAAGAAGCAACTGCTCCATTTGAGACTGTTCCTGCTGCTGTTGCATTTTTAGTTGACGGTAACGAAGCCGTTGCTGCAACTGTTGCTGTTGCTGAAGTTCATAGTCTCGCTGCTGTTGAAATTTAAGATCCAAAAGGTATTCCATATCTGACACTGACTTTTGGACATATGAATTTTTACTCTGAGAAAATGCATAACCAGGAAATTGCTCCATATCAGGTCCACCATATTGAGGAAAGGAACGAGATTCATGATTCTGCTGTAGAAGTTGGTCCAGCTGTATATTCCGTGACATTCGGTTCTCTGAAATGTCAAACCCATTGAATGCCCGTTCCACGGAAGATATGTGGTGAGCATCTACAGGACTCAGATGAACATTATGGTTTGCATTTCTTCTAAAATCATCAGACCATGTCTCCGCCAAAGTAGGCTGATCAATCATCAAAGCTGCATCTCTTTCAAGCAAAGGGTTCATAAAGTGACCATGATCGCCCACGGTTGAAGCCATATTAATTGATTGAGCACGCCTCAAGTGAGAGTTGTCTATAACTTCAGACATCAAAAGCCCAAAAGGATGCAAGTTATCATCCTGATGATCCTGATGAACAGACATACTAATTTCTGAGGGTTCATTAGCAAGGGAAATATGGTTGTGGATAGGATTGGAAAATGAACAGTGAAGATCAGTTAACTGTTTTCCTAAAGGAATTCCATCGCTACTACTAGGCCTTCCAGGATAGATAACATCTGCATAAGCCAAACAAGACAAGCAGATATTATTGGTAATATGAAGAGACATTCACAACAAAAGAAAACAGCATGACCAAGCCTGAAAAGTACCTCCATCTTTTGCAATCAAGTCATGGAAGCTATCATCAGAATTCAGCAGATCAGAATGAAAACTGTGATTGGGTATTCCAGACTGAACATTCAGACTTGAGGTAGACTGAAACCCAGATGAATCCCATAACTGATCATTACTAACTGCAGACCCCTCAAAGGCAGAAATAGAAGCAGATGGCAATCTCTCTTCCATACTGCGTCCAATAGAGTCGCATGGTTCTAACTGACAATCCAGATTAATGTTTGAGATAGACCCAGAATTATCTTTTAAATGTGGCATGACTTCCCCAAGTTCTAGGAAAGGTGATTCATCACTGGCATCTAACAAACGTACTAACAAGTCAATTCCGAAGAAGCCTTGTTCAAACCAATTAATTATGTCAATACCCAAAAATGGTCCTTGAGTGATCCCTTGAGGATCAAGATAAACTAAATTTAACTCCTCAGGTGGGGTAACCCTTTTCAGTGGATGTTCATCATCATTACTCTTGTGATGGTGCCAATTTCTGTTTGAAGTTTGCTCTGGTGACGGAAATCCAAAAAGCAAACTAGAATCATCAGGAAGTTGACAACTACTTTCTAAGGAATTAGACTCAATGCTTTCCCACTTAGGATGCTTTGGAATATCAAACTGTGTTTGCTGAACTTCAAAAGTTTTCATCTCAGCATCATTTTGGCTGGGGTCATCAACATCCTCAGCAAAGCTGCAAGCAGATTTGCTGGAAGATACTGGCACCAAATCATCAGTTGCCGCGCCAATTCCAGCTGTAAATTTCCTTTCGCTTCCTTTCATGTCATCTCTCTCTGAAAAGGTCAAAACACTTCATAAATATGATATCAAAAGAATTAATAAACCACAATTACCAACAATAGTATAAAGACGATATAGCTAAAAACATAGAAGGCCAAAACTTTTCTTTAACCTTGATTATATGTTAAAAAAAAAAAAACTATTCAAGTTAAGGAACATAATTATTACCTTGACAAAGGTTATTAACAGCACCCTTTCCAAGAGAATCACCAGTTTCCTCAGTGCTATTTGAAAAATTCAGCACCCCCTCACTTATAGTTATTCCACTCATGCCTACATAAACAACTCTCCTGATTAGAATGAAGTTCACATATCAATAGACAAGAACTGAAGAATATGCAACCTCACTAACCAGTATTATTATCGGTTGTTCCTTCGTTTGTTTCTCTAAATGGGTTTTCCATCACTCCGCACCCATCCAGTTTTCCCTTCCATATATCTCCAATGACAGCCTGCAATCATTATAGCAGACATTCTTAAAGATTATCATCAGTACATACATAAGCAGACTGCTTCCATGACAAAATCACCATAAATACAGATATACATATGCAACACATAGTACATATGTGTGTAATCTATATACCTCTTCTTCAGCATTAGGCACAACAAAAGCTAGTGGTTCAACAGAGCCTACAAGCGTAATTGGCGATTCATGCACCATTCCATCAGGTATCAAATGAAAAGTTGGGTGAGCCCTATGTATGCGGTAAATGTCAAGTAGTTTTCCCCTCGGATAACAATACATATCAGCCGAGAGGCCAGAATTTCCAATTATATTATTGTTCTTATCTTTGGGAGGAGAGCCAGTGGTAGCGGTAGATGGAGGCCTGCCAATCTGAAGGTCTCCATTAATATTTGCCCTTCCTCGTCCTAGGGAAAATCCCACATTTGGACTCTCCACTCGTCCTCTCTCCGATCCAAATCCGGGGGCTCCACAATACACAGCTGAAGCACCTCCATGAACTTCCATACGATGGCGAGGCCTCCATTTATCACGAGTATCCATATCACGCTCGGATGTAGAACGGTTTCCACCAGCCAAAGCTTGTTTGTCAATCTGAACATCTTCCTTTTCACCATCAGTCCTCTTCTCAGTTCGAGAATCTTTCTCTTTATCATCAGGACCCCATCTTGATGACCACTTGTTGTCTCTCCAGGATTCATGCCCAGAACTACGATTACTACCATCATGCCACCTATCAGAAGAAGACAAGGGTCTATTCTCGACACTTTCTCTAGTTGCAGCAATATCAGCATGTCGATGTTCTTTTCTGCGATCTCTTCTACAAAGTAAGCCTGTTTCTCTCTCCTCTTCACGCCAGCGACTACTGCTTTCCAAATCAGGCACAGTCCTCCTCCAGTCATTATTGTCCTGAGATCCATCTAAACGCCAGCTATCTTTCAAATTGAGATCAGTGGAGTTTCTATGATATAATGTGCTTGGCACGCGAATTTCCTGACAGTTTTACCACAGATACATGAAGCTATCATAACACTAAGCAAATATGTACCAGCAAGAGTTTTAAAAAATTAATATGTCCCAGAAGCATGTATTGTATTTTACCGATGGGCATCTAAACTTTAGTAACATTTTTCAGTTTCACAATAGCAGGAGCAGAGGTTTCCAAGAAAACAAAAGAAATTTTTCTGTTAATGTTTTGCTAAAAGCAGTTGAACTTAAGGCGAGACTGAACTCATCAATTAATGAACATAAAATTGAACAGTAGGTTAACCTCATGCAGTTAAATTCCTGGGTAAGTACCTTAGAATTACAAAGAAAATCTTGATCAACACATCACAGTAGCTAAACCCTCCAAACTGAATGGATATATACTTACTACATTCAATTTTATAAACAAAATTACAGCCCAAAACAGTCAATGAAATTAAAATTGAGATCACAAATTTGTAAAACACATTCCAATATACACGGACCCACAAATGCAACGTGGATGTACATACTTAACAAAAAGAACCAATTACAACAAAAAACCTGCATCAAATAAGAATACAAAACTCTAAAATAGATTATTACCATTAAAT
Source organism: Pelargonium nanum (assembly GCA_036897485.1). Lineage (NCBI taxonomy): Eukaryota > Viridiplantae > Streptophyta > Magnoliopsida > Geraniales > Geraniaceae > Pelargonium > Pelargonium nanum. The sequence continues at coordinate 2,064 of JAYMTF010002647.1, read as the reverse complement.
TACATGTTCTAAATATCAGTAAGAAGAAAAGGGACAAGGCACCCCCACCCAGAAAGTCCATACAGAAATATCAACACAAGTTAAGAAATCATATCTAAATTTCAAAAAGCTTGAGATTCTCATACCCCAGGTGTGCCTGTGGTTAATGACTTAGGGTCAACTGATTTAGCATAAAGCCATTGTGGAGACAAGGGAAGGGAGCTCTCTGATGCAACAGGCTCTGCAGTTATAACAAAAATATAATATCACAAACCATTATATTCCAGAAAAGAGACAAAAACAAGAAAGTAGGAGTCACAGCAAGGTCGATTATAGTAAAGACCAAGTCAGCAGAAACTTGTGGGTATGTGTCATATCATAAAGAAAAAAGCAAAAATTTCAGGTGTAGTATATATTTCTGTCATTTGCTTCATTAAGTAGCCCCATTAGCACCTTCTCCTCACCATTTCCCACACCTTCCAGTAAAATAGCAACCAATATGTATAAAATAAGTATTTAATTCTGTTTACTCCAAAGTAAAGGATAAGCAAAAGAGGGAGCAATAATCTAATAAAAAAATCCATACAAATGAGGAATTAGTATGCAAAAAACTGGAGACAACTATAAAAAATTAAATTGAAACATATAAAACATATTCTACTGAACATCAAAGTGGCACATATTTATAAAATTCTTCTTCCATTATGCCAGTACAAGCCCAATTAGCACAAATAAATGTCTACAAGGAAAAATAAAAGTCAACAAACTTGCACATCATATTTGTGTTGTACTTGTACAAGAAATCAAATCCTGTCCTAAGCAAGGTTGACAGGTCAGGAAAAGGAATGACCATCAGATCAAAAAACAATAACAAAGACAGTGATAATAATGCTGATCCAGAAACAGGAATTACAAAAAGTTTTAAGTTGAACAAATTAATCTTGCTCTGAATATATCAAATTGGGAATTTGGAAGCAGGACCTCAAAATTCTAAAATCCGGCTGTGATATCCAATTCACACCTTTCATTAAAATACAACTTACTGATACATATTAAGATCCAAAATCTAACAACTATAAACACCTCTTCTTCTTCTTTCCAATTAGAGAACGTAAAGCCAACTTCATCTACCTAATGAACTCCAAGGCAGACCGGTAGAACCGCCAAACGGCCAAAGTTGAGAATAATAGAAATAAACTCAATGATAAGTAACCATAGCGTTAACTAAATGTGAAGTATACATGATTTCTTCACATGCCACAGCCATTGCTAAAACCAGTCCAGATCAACAAGATTTGAACAATAACATTCAAATAAACATAGCTAAGCAATAACAATGGCATTGCAGAAAAAACAGGTGCAGAATTGACAAATAAAAAAAACTACATATACCTTTAGAAGAGGATAGGAGATCATCAGGCAGATCGAACTTGGCGTCCACCATGGCTGTCTTGCGCAAATCTGAAGAGGAAAATGGATTTAAAATACGGTAGAAAAGGAGGGGAGATTGAGGAATTGACTGTTGCTTTACCGATTGAGAAGAGAGATTTATGGGAATTTGGGGATTTATATAGAAGAAGCAGAGAGAGAGAGGTGAGAGTCTGGGTTGTATGATCAGAACAGAGCCACAGCGAGAGTGATGTTGGAGCTTACACAACAATCTCTTTATGAGTCATGCTCTGCGTTTTAATGAAATCCTCATATTTAAAAACTTTCTCCACTTAACTTCATCTTGTGCTAATCATTTATTAGTATCAAAATGAGTGTTTACTTACTTTCTCCACTTTCTAGTTTTTGGGTGTGAATTGTATAGTTTAATTTAGATTGAATTACAAAAGACCATTATTTTAATTCATTTGTTTTATAGTTTTTTTATTTTAAAATAATTGTCAACTTTTTTTTAGTTGAGATTGTAAGCTTTATTAATTAGACGAATCAAAAGCTAACAAATCATCTAGAGAAATTGAGTCTATGCTCGAAAAATACAATGCAAATCAAAAGAATCAAACCTAAACCAAGAATGGAAACTAGAAAACTAACTTGAAAATTGAAATAAACCAAACTCCAATTAAACTCCGTCCCAAA
>JAYMTF010002646.1:0-17481 GCA_036897485.1 Pelargonium nanum | reverse complement strand
TGTGATTATGGAATCAATACATTTAACTCATTTCTGGGAGAGGATTGAAGGTATTGGTGTTTGCATAGAAGATAAATGCAGAGAGGACAAGGAAATGCATAAACCCTAGTTCAAAATTTTGGTATTTGCAAAAATGAGAACGAAAATAGGAGGGTTTTGGAAGCTTACTCGTGGTCTTGTGGATTGTAGAGAGTTTGTTTGATCCACTGAGACTGAGATTGAAACTGAGCGACGCTCTGGGTTTGGATGGCGATGATGGAGGAGCATAAGAACGACAGGTCGTAAAAATGCACAACCTAACACAAATCTGAAACTTAGCGTCAGCCCATATATAATTTTATTTATTTATTTATTTTTTAAATAAGCCCATATATAAATTTCAATTCTAGAAAAACTCGCTCTCTCTGTCTTCGGAGCACACCAAACAGCTTCTCTGTCTCTCCAAAGTCCAAACTAGTCCGATACCAATTCGATCACTTCTGGTTGTGCTGTGCGCTGCTAATCCGAGATCTCACCAAAATGGCACCAGTCTCTGCTCTCGCCAAGTACAAGCTGGTGTTCTTGGGAGATCAATCAGTCGGCAAGACCAGCATCATCACTCGCTTCATGTACGATAAGTTCGATACCACCTACCAGGTAGATTTCTCAATTCACCTTACCTAGATCTAAATCTACTCTTCTGCGATCTTATTCTGTTCGGATCTCTAGTTTTTAGGTTTAGTTTGTAGTCTTTTCTGTTTGGTTCTCGGGAAAACTTAGTGAATGGTTGGAATATGTTTCAAATTGTAAACCACTGTTTTCTTTGTTCTGAATTGTAATGAAATGGAAATTCGGATACAGCATATACTTGCAGTAGACTGACTGCAGGTTCTGAAATCTGTTTCCTTGTGTTATTCCAGAGATCAGTTAGTTTTATACCTGCAAAACACATGATCCGGCCTTTGCTTGTTTTGAATTTTTAAGTGTACCCTCTGATCTGGTGAATTTTCAGCATGAAGGTGTGATGTTATGTTAGAGACCTTTGTGTGCCTCGATGATTGATTTGAAGCTTTAATTTATTGTGGACCTACTTCCTGAACACAGTATTTCATGTCATTCATGGGAATTGGATGAATTAATAAAGTTAAATTATGTTTCTCTTATAATAAACCTCAAAATATAAAACATTACTGTTAGTTAGCTTCTTGACATTATGCTTGGGTACTGGTTATTTTCTGTTACTTATATTGGTTAATTGTTGATCAGGCTACAATTGGTATTGATTTTCTATCAAAGACTATGTATCTTGAAGATCGCACTGTTCGCCTGCAGTTGTGGTAAGACATTGAACCTGTAGATTTGTTGTACTAAGTCATGCATAGGTGCCAAGGGAGTATTTTATTATATTATTTCATATAGTGCTCTTATCAATATAGTAATGCACATGTGTGACCAGCTCTATATGCTGAGTTCTCCCTGTAACTTGTGATGCTAGATGTTCGTGTTTCATTACGTATCCTTTGGCTTGAGCCTATTTATAAGTTCATTAATTTTCTTCCCTCCTGTCATAGAAATTATCCCAGATCTTTATACGTCTCCGTCTAATACTACTTTTAATATTGTATTAATAAGGGAGGGTAGGAAACCCCATTCCATTTTTCTCAGTTATTCTCAGAAGTCTTAAGGTATAAATTAATCACCTTAATGAATATAAGCCAGAGAATCAATATTCCATGGAGAAACTCATGTAGTTTAAGTTGTTCAACAGGTTGCGGACCTCGCTATATACAATTGATATCGTTTTGCATAATTGAACTTGTATTGCTGAAATTTCTCGGAAATAGCCGGATGACTAGAGTTTCATCCAACTTGCTAAGTGTGTTGTCTGTCCTTCATAGATGATAGTCGTGAGAGAAGAGACATTTATCTGCTTCCTCTATGAAGAACTTTAGGTAAAGATAGGTTGCTAAAAGTTGCTTTTACCAACCCAGATGTATTTGCTGTTAATGGTTGACGGCATGAAAAATGTCAAAAATGAGAATAACAGAGTAGGTAATTTTTAGTGTCATTAAGAACTTGTCTAGTTTGCTCTAATCTCTAAGAAATCAGAATTGACAAGAAAACATGTTTATGAACGTAGAACTCAACTCTGTCTGTTAAATTTAATGAACATAAATGCCTGTGATTAAAGTTCAAATGTAGAGTGAACCATAACATGATCCCCTTATGCACTACGATTAAAGATGCACTATCAATTCTTTATTTTTCTTTTTCTATATGATAAAATTGAACATGAACCATATTTGACCGTACTGTGACTAAGGTACTCACACATCATTCTGATGTTATTACCTTTTAGAATGTTGATCCTGTGTTATTTTAATGTCACAGGGATACAGCTGGCCAGGAAAGATTCCGGAGTCTTATTCCAAGCTACATTAGGGATTCCTCTGTTGCGGTCATTGTATTTGATGTGGCAAGTATGTAGGCATTGCTTTTTTATATTGTTGTTTCTAATATTTCAAGAAGAATAGAGTTGAGCCAATTTTCTGGTTATTATTGAGAAAACAGTTTTGTCTGGGGTCCTAAACTTGTATGGTATGTGCTTTGTTGTATTGAGATGGATTGATTATCTAGCTGGCTTAGAAGATTATCCTGTGTCTAATGTGTTGTTGTATCATGTGTGGCACAAAGGATTTTTTCTGACTACTAATCTCGTGATTTAGGTCGGCAAACTTTTCTGAACACCTCAAAGTGGATTGAAGAGGTTCGGACTGAGAGGGGCAGTGATGTCATTATAGTCCTTGTTGGCAACAAAACTGATCTTGTTGATAAAAGGTGAACGTTACATGAAATAAATGATTAAGATTATAGTTTCTTATGCTTCCATTGGCTTTGTTTGTACTTGCAGTGCAATTTTTACTACATGTGATCAAATATTATGTTTAACTATGATGGCATTAGTTTTTGCTACAAGCATGTGAACTGAAGTGGATGGTGAATTTTAGAAGGGGTAGATGCGAACTTGAAAAGTTGCAAAATATCCAGCTCTCTCTATTTGTTGTTCTGTCTCTCTGATACACTCCGTGTCCTTTGAGAATTACTACTACTCGACCCATGACAAAATGTAGTATAAGTTGAAATTCTCAAAATTCCATATTTTCTTCTTATAGGTAATTAGGGTGTTACCTAATCGAATCTGTATTTGCTTTATTGAGAAAAGAAGAAGTGCAAATTAGAATAACTGATGCCTTTACCCATAAAGGCCGAAAATGCAAAGATTATTGTTTAAGCTCCATCAGGTGGGTAAATTGTTATTGTTTCCCTTCTAGCCTATTTATCTTTCATTGAGATATAGTTATGTTTGTTTAGCAAGCTATTATATTATATCTATTGCTATCCTTATTGTGCCAGTTTGTTCAATTAGGCTACTCCTAGATATATATGCTTCTATAAGCACTTAAAAATAGAGATCATTAAGTTCAAGCAAGTGGATGGCGTCTCCTTTACAGTATTCTGTGTTTGCACTAATACATGTACGAGTACACAAAAATACATTTTATTACTTAAGAATTTGAAGTTCAAACTTCTTTTTTTTTTTTTTTTTTTTTTTTGTGAATATCGATGCTCATTTGCTACTTCCGTTATTAGCAAATAACTGTCTTTTTTGTGGATGATTCTACAGACAAGTCTCGATAGAAGAGGGAGAGGCCAAAGCTCGTGACCTTAATGTCATGTTCATTGAAACCAGTGCAAAAGCCGGCTTTAATATAAAGGTAAATATCTGCAGCTCATTACTCCAATAAACATGTCAATTAATTTATCCTTTTCCAAACAGAATGAAATAAACATTACAAGGATACAGTTATTGCTCATGGACTGATCTTGGTTCTTTTACCTTGTGCAAAACATGGTTACAGAACAAGAATTATCTTGGATGAGATGTAGCTAAGAGTCCATTTGGAGAATAACTGTTTGGATCTGTAGTTATCTTAATTTACTGCCTTTTGTTTTATACGATCTTTATTCCACTGGCACCCTATCAGATGCAAGTGCCTAAAAGCCTACTCTTTGTCTCTCAAAACTTAAGTTCTTTGCTTAACTGTTGTGTGCAGGCATTGTTTCGTAAAATCGCTGCAGCTTTACCTGGTATGGAAACACTTTCTTCAACAAAGCAAGAAGATATGGTGGATGTGAATCTGAAGTCTTCGGGCAATGCGTCACAGTCTCAACCTCAGTCTGGTGGATGCTCTTGCTGATGAATCCCTGTGTGAAATATCTCGGATACTGGGCTATATCTCTAGCTGTTTGGTTTCTCAACCATTTTACCCGCATAAATAGACGTCAATTAGTTATATAGACTGTTTACTGGTTGCCTGAAATCGAGGGAGCGATGCTAAAGAGCTATCGGAGCCTAGGAGTAGAAAAGCTGTAAAATGGATATTGTGGTTGGTTGGCTGGATTGGATTTGATTTGATTGGATTGATGATACAACTAGTGATGTTTCTTGAGATTTATTACCTTTTGAGTAGATAATTTATATCTTTCTTGCATTAGTTTTCTTGATTTTTTTTAACGTAATTTTTCTTGATTTCAAACAATAGAGTTTTATGAAATGATATCGCCTATAGTAAATTGACATTTCATATTGCATGTATGCGTTTGTTAAGCCTTCTTATTAAGTAACACAAAGTACATAGTATTCATAACTTTAGTCGAGTTTGATGATCTTCGAGTATATAGTATTCAAAACATTAGTTGTGCTCGATGATCTTGTCTAATTGGTTAAAAATATAGGCTCACGAGTATGGCCGCAATGAGTTGCTTGTCAACCAAGCAAGAGATTAATGAAAAAATAAAAATTTGCAATCTTCAGACATCAAAGGAATGATCCTCCAGTTCAGTCCCACTCTCACAGCCTTGAATTCAAATTAGGTTCTTGATCTTCTTCTCTTGTCCATGGAGATTTGGCATGACAAGCACACAGACACAGGTTTCAATAAGTGCAATTTGAGTTCAAATTCAACTAAGATTTTGAGCAAGATTTGTTGGTCTTGTGTTTGGGGGCTAATTATTAATATAAATAGGGATTTTTTTGTTATAAAAATTGTTCGCAAATTGACGTGACATGCTAACTTGAAAATATGTTACATACCATTGTACCGATGTAGCAACTAATTACCACTTACAAGGATAAGAATGAAAAAGAAAAATTTATTAGTCCAAGAGTCAAAACAAACAAAATATGAGTTCGAATCTAAAAAGACAACCATTCCACTAAAAAATGACATAAGATGCTGACGTCACATTTGCTGATGTGGCGATTAGAAGGCTGGAAATAAAAAACAATGCTATGTCACGTGAACATATGGGCCCACGTTCCAACGAAACAATCAAATGTACTGTGAATATAAAAAATGGGCCCACGAATGTTTTTGAACAAGATATTGCTTAGGTGGAACAATATAAACGAGACGGGCCAGCATTTGTCCTGGCCGAAACTGTCACAGTGACCCATTCTAAGTTCAAAAATCAAAACGACGGTTACAGAAAGAAACAAGTCAAGAAGAAGAAAGCGAAAATAGCTCTCCTACTCTCACTCGTGCTCTACTTGATAACAACCTTCTCCTTCACAGCCTTCGTGCTGCTTCTCGTTTCCATTCCCATTCCATCCCAACACGCAATTAGGGCTTTCGATTCTCTGCTCACGCCCATGGAGAGCTTGATCGGCCTCGTCAACAGTTTGCAGCGAGCTTGCACCTTGCTCGGCGATCATGGCGGCGATTCTTCTCTTCCTACGCTCTGGGAGTCTCTTCCCTCTGTTGCCGTCGTCGGAGGTCAGGTATGTCAATATTTCTCTCTAGCTGTTATACATGTATGTATGCGTCTCCGATTGTTGGTGGTTTTGGTGTACATTTTGTTGTTGCTGTCGTTGAGATACGAAGATTGTGTGTGCTGATTGAATTTATGTTTGTTTGGATGATCGTTGGGATTTGCGATGTCTAATTTGTGTTTTTTTTTTATTCAAGCTACCAGACTCTGCTCTGTGTTTTGATGCGTTTCTGTTTGTTTGATTTATGGACTGTTTTGATGTAAATGCAGAGTTCTGGCAAATCGTCTGTTTTGGAGAGCATTGTTGGGCGGGATTTTCTACCCAGAGGATCAGGTTAGGGTTTCTACATTTTGTTCTGTTGATCGTGTTTTGTGTTGGTGTTGCCTTGAGCTCTGTTTGGATGTGAAGAAAAGGAGTAAGGCAATGAAAGAAATTTTCATATTTTATCTTTTTTTTTTTTGTAAGATATAAAAAGTTAATAAGAAATCAAGTGAATTAAATCAATTTCAATTACAGAAAGATACCTTTTATGTGCTCAATGAAATAGGAAAAACAACCTCAAAAAAGGAATTATTGGGAAAGAATACATTCATCAAACATACAGGCAATTGATTTTCTTGGTAAGATTGCAACGATTTATGGCTAGTTTGGCTATTGGGAAAAGGTAAAGAAACAGAAAGAAGGAAGAGTGTAAACCATTAAACTATGTTGTGTTTCAGTTTACATGAATATTTTGGTTGGTGGAAGATTCAAAGATGAATTTAAGTCCTTTACTATTGTGTCTAGCTTTGATTGATCAAAGGACTTTTTACGATTGAGATCAGGATGGAAAACGTTAAAAAAATAGAGTGAGTTTTCTTTGAAAATCCTACAAATTTTCCTCCAGGTTTAGCATTTGGATGTTCAAATTCTTATGATTCTCCTGGAATTTCTTAGGAATTGTGACAAGGAGGCCTTTGGTGTTGCAACTACATAAAACAGAACCAGGAGACCAGGAGTACGCAGAGTTCCTTCATTTGCCAAGACAAAGATTTACGGACTACTGTATGTCATTTCTTAAGCACATGTTAAGACGTGATTTCATTGTCTGATGTACTTGGCTTAAAATATGTAGCATTATATATATTCATGATTATTTGCTAAAAGAGTGTGTCTTATTGTTTGTGGTACTTCATTGTTTATGTTTATTCAACTATAAAGCGAGCAAAGTTGATAATCGCCACAAGTCATTTGGAAATTCCAAGTATTTTACCACAGCTAACAAACCTTTAAGTTGAGAAATTGACTGAATTAGCTTTGCTGCTATTGGTGACAATATTGTTGCAGCTCATGTGGCTACTGCAATATACTATTTATTGCCATCAGAATGACTATTATCATCTTGATCAACTTCACAAATCACAATCATAGTAGCTAATTCTAGGTCCTGAAACCCACGATGTTCACCCATTAGAGGATATCAGAATTCATGTTGGCGTGATTTGCTTTAGCCACACATCTTGCTTTGTTGCATTGTGCTAGTGTTCACGAATCACGTTTGCAATTCTGCGAGCTCTTTAGTTTTTTTTAATGGGATTGTTATCACATGAACACAAGCTTCATTTTTTTTTTTTTTTTTACAAGCTTCATTGAGAAAGGGTGTTTAGTTTTATTTGGTTATATTAGTCTTTGCCTCTTTGGTATTTCCCAAAAGTTCCATAAATCTCTGTTATGTAGTTGATATAATAATGTTCCAAGTATTTTCTATTTTTTTTATTGTTTATCATGAAGGTTGAAGACTGAATTACGCAATGTTGCTCTTGCATTTATGGGATTGTTATCATCAAGATGTTTAATTTTCGATGTAGTAGAGTTTGACCTTTATTTGTCTTGTCATACAAGTTATTGATTCCTGAAAAGATGTTATGCTTATCAGAAGAATGATGCAACATAATTATATAAACCAAGTAAAATGCAGATGGGATTGACTATCTAAATTTCTTATGCAGCTATGGTTCGGAACGAAATTCAGGATGAAACTGATAGAATGACTGGGAAGTCAAAGCAGATTTCTCATGTTCCTATTCATCTCAGTATCTACTCCCCAAATGGTAATGGAGTATAGACTATAGAGCTGAGTTAGGTGGTTTTTAAGATTTCCTTTGTTTGGGCATATTTGTTTGGCTGCATCGTTATGAAGACATGTTTTCATTAAATGTTTTGTTGCTCTGAACATCCAATTCTTCTCTAGATATTCTTTTTATGTGCCAAGATTTGCGCCCTTAGCATCCTTCTTTATGATGATTGCACTTATCTTAGCATGCATTATCTTTTGCAACTATACTGTTTTTTCTTTTTTCTGCATTAATGCTGCATCTTTGGTAGCTAGGTTTTTCTTATGGCAATTCCTTCTTCATATTATGTTGTAATATCGGATTATCTTTTGGCAGTTGTGAACTTAACATTGATAGATTTGCCTGGCTTAACTAAGGTTGCTATAGGTACATTTTTTTTAATCCCTCTCTCATTTTCAAGTGGACTTGCTTATGTTTCAATTGTACTTATTGGTTAAGCTTGTAAATTTGAAACGTTTGTTATTGACAGAGGGGCAACCTGAGAATATTGTTCAAGACATTGAAAATATGGTTCGTACATACATTGAGAAGGTAATAAAAAGTTTTTGTAACAATCTATAGATAAGTTATTAGTGAATGAGGATTTTTTTTATTGATATTGTAGTGACTTGGTTATGCATGTAGTATTTGTAGAAAACTGATAAATGATAATTTATCCTTTGCTTTGACTTGTAAACTTGTAATTCAGTGGTGGAAAACATGGATACAATGAAATTTATGATGAGATTCCTGATGCACTATCATGTCTACTATTATTTCTTCTTTATGAATTTATAGACTTTAGTGGTTTGTTTCACCCTTCAAATTTTATGTTCCTGGCCTCCAATTAAGTAAATCACTAAATTGTCTAATTTCTAAATTATATCTTAAATTCGCTAAATAGATTCTAAAGTTGTTTATAGGGTAACTTTATCCATTTTTCCTAATGGGTACATTGTTTCTGTTCTGTAGCCAAACTGCATCATTCTGGCCATATCTCCTGCCAATCAAGACATAGCAACATCCGATGCTATTAAGCTATCTAGAGAAGTTGATCCTGCAGGTGTAGTTTTAGCATAGTTCTTAGCATTTCATACTTGTACATTCATTATGTGCTCTATTTTTGAATGGTGTGGTGTGTTTATATAACATTTTACGTAGGTGAAAGGACATTCGGCGTGCTAACAAAGCTTGACTTAATGGATAAGGGAACGAATGCATTGGATGTAAGGTTTTCTACTCTACAAATGTTTTCAGTAAATTCTTGAGGGTTATACAATTTTGCTGTAAAGCATTTCAACTTAGTTGAATATGCATAAAAAATAATTATAATTCATGTGGCATGACTGACAAAATAGTGTACTCTCTCCATTTCTTGTTATTATTATTTATTATTATTTTCTGTTTTTGCTTCATGGAACGTAATTTTTTTTAACTCTTTCCATCTCATGTTCTCATTGTTATTATTATTATATTATTTTATTTTTTTGCTTCCGTGGAAGGTCCTTGACGGAAGATCTTATCGCCTTCAACATCCTTGGGTAGGAGTTGTAAACCGCTCTCAAGCTGATATTAATAGAAACGTTGACATGATTGCTGCTCGGCGGAGAGAACGTGAATTCTTTGCCTCCAGTCCTGATTATGGGCATTTGGCCAGCAAAATGGGCTCAGAATATCTTGCAAAGCTTCTCTCAAAGGTTTTGTTTGTCATACATAGTTGCATTTTTTGATATGATTGCTTGGTCTGAGTTATCTTTTCCTACATCTTTATGGAATGATTGCTTACGCTTTGGAATCCATTGCAGCATTTAGAGTCTCTGATTAAAGCTCGCATACCAGGCATTGCATCTTTAATTAACAGAAATATTGATGAACTTGAAGCTGAATTGGACGACCTTGGCAGACCTGTTACTGTTGATCCTGGGGTAAGAAGCTGATGGTCTAGGGATTTAGTTATTGCTACTGGCATATGAATTGGATAAAAGGCAATGACTCACACTGTATTGCTTGTGTATTTCAGGCCCAGTTATATACTATCTTAGAGTTATGCCGTGCATTTGACCGAGTGTTCAAGGAGCATCTGGATGGAGGGTAAATTAATATATAGCGCTTAAAATGGTTCTCCCGTTCTGTTGATTTTCTGGCTCCTGTTACTACTAGATGTAAACCAGAACAATAAATCTTTCATGTTTAGTACATTGTTTCTGGACTTTGTGTTACAATTGTTTTCCTTTAATATCCTGAAAATTTTCAGATCACTTTTGATCTTTGAAGAGTCATCTTTCCGAAACACTTATCAGTTCATTATCATGGACAATACTTTTTTGTTGCCGCTGCCCGTATTTGCTGTAGTAAATGTATGATTAGAGGTTGCTGTGCTTAATTCATATTGAAGATTCATTAGTTTCTTAGGCTCCATCTACATATATCTGGTAATATGTGCTGCAAGAATGTCAGGTCTTTACTTATTTCTTTATTGTTCATTTTACTTGTTGGATCTCAGGCGACCTGGTGGTGATAGGATATTTTGGGTTTTTGATAACCAGCTGCCTGCAGCTCTAAGGAAGCTTCCATTTGACCGTCATCTTTCGCTGCAAAATGTAAGGAAGGTGGTCTCAGAGGCAGATGGGTATCAACCTCATCTTATTGCACCTGAGCATGGCTACAGACGTCTTATTGATAGCGCCCTTGCTTATTTCAGAGGCCCAGCTGAGGCGTCAGTAGATGCTGTAAGTGATTTTGTCTTATACTTTCATTTTTTGCCTTTTCAATTGAGAACTTTCTTACTTCAGATAATAATGCATTCTAGTGGTTTATATCGTGAGATTGTAACTGGAGATACGGGGAATGAAAATTTGGCAAATGGAAGCCGGTTGAGGGGTAAAAGATCAGATGGTCCTTAAGAAACCTTTTAAATATGGAATGATCCCATATCATCATTTCTATCATTAGCAAAATGGAGCATTGCAATATAACGAAGATATTAATTTATGATAATACACATGATGATTTCTATGTTAAAAGCTTAGAGGAACTGTGCATTTTACTCCGGAATATTTCATTTTTAGTGAAATTGTGTAGAAAAAGCAAAACTTGTTCGGTAATTGTTGGAGAAACAGTGAATGTTTTCTAGAACAAATACGCAACATTTTTATAGAACAAATATGTTACCCTTGGAAAAAATCTCTGCTATAGAAATTTCTTTTTTCATTTTCATTCATCTTGAAGTTGATAAGTCCTTGATCAAACCTGTAACTTATTGATAATAACTGACATTGCAGGTTCACATGATTCTGAAGGAGCTCGTAAGGAGGTCTATAGGGGAAACTCAGGTTTGAGCTTGAGGAACTCATTAACTTTTACAATAGCAACAATGCTTTTCTTATTAAAATAAAATAAAAAACTAAAGTGCTATAGTAATTGAGAATGATGCAATGTAATGGTTTGGACTTTGGAATGGGAACAGGAGTTGAGGCGATTTCCCTCTCTTCAATCTGAAATAGCAGCAGCTGCTACGCAGGCATTGGAGAGGTATCGGGAGGTCAGTAAAAAGTTCACCCTGGGATTGGTTGATATGGAATCCTCGTACCTAACTGCAGATTTCTTCCGGCAACTCCCGCAAGAAGTGGACAAGGGAGGAAATCCAGCTGCCTCCAGTGCAGATCGATATTCAGAGGGCCACTTCCGAAGGATAGGATCAAATGTTGCATCTTATGTTGGGATGGTTTCCGAGACTCTCAAGCACTCGATTCCAAAGGCCGTGGTCCATTGTCAAGTGAAGGAGGCCAAACACTCATTACTTGATCATTTCTACGCCCAAGTGGGCCAAAAGGAGGTAGCCAGAAGTTAGCTAGTTACACTACACATGCACTCACAATTAGGTGATCCAATTATTGATGTTTATGATTTGTTTGTAGGTAAAGCAACTTGCACAGATGCTGGGTGAAGATCCGGCACTGATGGAGAGGAGACAACAATGTGCGAGGAGGCTTCAGCTGTATAAGAATGCTCGGGATGAGATTGATTCGGTATTATGGACCAGATGATATATCAAAAAGGTGTGTTGAGTCGCCTATAGATTTGCCATAAAGGTGCAAATGAAAACTAGGTCGATGTGCAAATTGTTCTTCAGAGCATAAATGATGTTCTGTATTCAGATGCTAGTTTGATTGACATGTTTTTTTTTTCTTCCTGGTACTGATGTAGTGTTTGATGGAGGCTTCAAAGTATATACATTTCATAATTCATTGCTAGCAATTCCAATCCGAAATAAGCACCCAATTTGTTTTCTTACAAACATTTATTATATTTTATTGGTGATAACCACAATTTGATCCTTGTATGTTAGATATGAACTTTTAAATATTGACTCAAAATGGTCATTGTCGTTAGTTTACGTTTGTTTCTTCATTAAGTGGCTGGTCACGTGAGTCATTTAGTACAGTAGGACCGTCACGTCAACAAAGTAATTTAATTAAAATAGTTATTTAATATATTTTAAATTTCACGTCAAAGCATACTGACAAAAAATAACCATTTTATGTCTATATTGTAAAGTTCATGCACTAATTAAAGTTAAAAAAAAGTTTAATGGCCAAATTAGATCCAAAAAAACAAAAATTAAACCTTGAAAAATACCCTTCCTTTATTTGGAATAAAACAAATATTGCAACTACAGTACAAGCTGAACATTACATCTAGAATTAAAAACTGTGTACTGAAGGAAGCTAGCTAGCTACATGTAAAGGGACTTGTGGATCCTGCAAACCATTTTTTATTATCACGTGTCCTATTAATTTTGCCAATAAATTTTGTAACTGCTACACCAGATGATCAAGCCTCCTTTTTATCTAGCTTCTTAAGAGCTGCCCACAATTTGGGATCATCATAGTCCTTAATAAGGAATGTTGGCTTTGCTTCCATCAGTAAATGCTCTGGATTCCTAGTAGCTATCCCAACAACAGGCATCCCAGCTGCCACTCCTGCCCTTATCCCAGAAGGTGAGTCCTACAAAAAAAAGACCAATTTTAATAACCGAATCAAGCATCCATGATGCCACGTCCCGAAATAATGGGTCTCCCCCAGGCGCCTTAAGGGTGGTATTCGCCATGAGGCATGCTCCTATACTTGCGAAACAGATACTGATCCGTGTGCTTAATAGTGCAAGTATAACCTCTTTTGGCAAGATATGTGCTTTATATTGCTTGACGCTCATGGAAAAGGCTGGCCTCTTTCTCTGGATGCGGGAGTTTGGGGCGCCATGCGGGTCCGGTTCTTTCGGTCCGTGACAATAAGCTATAGCTTATGAAGATTTCAGGATAGAATGTGTACCTCAAATATGAAAGTGTGCTCCTTTGATACCTTAAGAAGCTCAAGGGCCTTTAAGTACGGGTCTGGATGTGGTTTGGCATGCTCGCACTCGCTGCCAACTACAAGAGCATTGAAATAATCCGAGAGGCCGAGAATTGAAATCATACATTCAGCATTTTCTCGAGGGGCATTAGTTACAGCAGCTCGCTTCAACCCGTGGTCTTCTATCCATTTCGTCAACTTATATAACCCGTTGAGAGGCTTCATTTGGTCTTTGACCATTCTGTTTTGTCCATACAAAAAGAAAATTTATCGGAGGAGCTTGAAGGAGGAGTTTCAAGAACATCAGAAAAGATATTAATTACCTTCGAAACATGGCTTCTTTATCATCCATAAATTTTAGGCCCCTCTGGAGATCATCTGGGAAGAGTACCTTTGCAATATCATCGTTGTGCTTACCCGAAATGTTCTCAATAAAGAATTCCTCGGTTATAGGGACACCACCATTGAAACCAATCTGTTGAACACTCCAGCCCGGTTAATTCTTACAAACTATTTGTAAATAACAGGTTTGCGAATAAATACAGTCGTTTCCTCATTCACTTCATCATTGTTGGACATAAATGTGAATTTTAAGAACACAAAGAACATGAGCCTGAGTGAAATAAATATATATCCGTTACCTCCTGAAGCAACACACAGAAGGCCTGGAGGTGGAGGGGATCTGTATCGCATAAAGTTCCGTCAATATCAAATAACACTGCTTGAAGAGGAGCAAGACTGGCAAGAGAATCTTTACTGCATCCAGAAAATGCAATAAGAACCGTATCAGTCAACTAGTATGCGATCGCTAACAGTTAATTAAGCATAAAATGGTTAGAGGTACTGGAGGTTTCTTAGGCATTAAAATTGAAAAGAAAATGACTTGTGGTTGAAATTTTCTACAGAAATATGTCACTATTATCTTTTCCACATGTTCCAACACTATGATTCACTAATGCAACATTTCGATGAGCACCTTTGAGCTTCCTGGGAAGAACTCGGTCCATCGGTGAACTAATAATAACAATAATATACTTAATTCACATAGGGAAGATGATTAAGCCAGCTAAAAAATATAGGCCTTTGAAACCACTTGCAGGGCACATGAACATTCCTATGAGACTCCATTCTAAGCATAACAAAAAGTGACTTATGAACACCTCCGAAGAACAATACCGTCTGGATTTGACAAAAAAAGTGGAATAAAAGAAAGTAATTGAGTTGGATTCTATATGGGAAGCAATTGATTATCCAGCAAGAATAAAGAAATAACTATGGCACCCCACTGGACTAAGAATATGTACTAGTAATTGGTAAGCTTCCAATGAGAATGACAATTTGGATTATTTTACTACCCATCATCACTCACTAAAAAATAAACTTCCTCCGTCACAAAATAATTGTTCACTTTTTGCTAGCAAAACAAAGTAAACTAGTAACTCAGAAAGGTTAAAATGTTAAATAGACAGCTTGACTCCTATTTCACAAAATCACAAAGCAACAACAAGTATAAGGATTATGAAGACGAACCCATAAGATAAAACAGATCCTGATTCCTCAAAAGACCTAATGATGAACAGCTAAAACAGGGGTTGGTCAAAAAATGGAACTAGCAGTATACCAAAGATGTGAGAACTGGTCGTGTATGATGTGTATTATGAGCTCAATGTCAGAATAAATCAATGAATGGAACGCGAAAATGGGATGGAACAAAGCTCACCATCTGTTCACCAATGGTGGGCTATACAAACAAAATTTGAAAACCCAGAAAAAAATAGCAAATAAAATTTCGAAAATCATTTGATCAAATTCACAAAGAATTGGGATAAAAATGAATACCTGTCCGCAGAAAGTGTCATCGCGAGGCGTGGAAGTGAAACAATGATCGAAAATGAATGGTAAGGATGGTTATATGTAGAGAAGCATCAGTGGGAATCTGGCAGAGAATATAAGAGACGTGAGCGAATGAGATTCTGATGCTAATTTACGTATTTGAAAGGCGAAAGCCCCAATTTAGCCTCCGAATTTTGTGTTTTGATTCAATTTATTCTCTTAATTTTTTTAACCGAAAATGGTCCATGAACTTTGGTGTTTCGACCCAATTTGATCCTTAAACTTTGGTGTTTTAACTCAATTTGGTTCTTAAACTTTGGTGTGACCCAATTTGGTCCATGAACTCACATATTGACCAAAATGGTCCTTGTCCTTAGAGTTTTTATCAAAAACTAAGGGATCAAATTCGGTCAATGTTTGAAAGTTCAGGGACCATTTTGGGTCAATATGTGAAAGTTCAGGGACCAAATTGGGTCACACCAAAGTTCAAGGACCAAATTGGGTCGAAACACTAAAGTTTAGGGACCATTTTTGGTTTCAAAAAAGTTCAGAAACTAAATTAGATCAAAACATCAAAGTTCGAGAACCAAATAGAGCTTTTACCTATTTTAAAAGCTGCCCCAAAGTTTCTGAAAAACTGTTATTTTGGCTCCACATTAGTTATTATTTTGGTAGCCACCAAGACACCAACGCGAAGGGTTTTTTGTATAGGCAAAACGCACGTCGTGTCCTCTCTCATCCTCAATTTTGGCTAAGTATAGGACATCCTCAATAGTCATTTCAAGATTATCGCCTTTCTAAAGTCCTCAACCTAAGACCTCACATATCATCATGGTCTTCCTTCTTCGTACTCCAGTCAAATTTTGATCAAAAGTTCTCGTATATCTCTACGAGTTTTGAGATAGATCTCTCACTACTACATATGGTAAGTGTCCGAAAATATTTCAGAACGTTTTTCGAAGGGCATAGTGTTTCTATAACCCATGTAGTCGTGACGTTGATAATAGTCATTGATTCAAATTTTAACTAATTTATTTAACTGTCTCTCTTAAAAGTTTAATCGGAGACAATTGCAAGGGCAAATATGAAAATTGAAAACTAGTGGTATATTTTTCAGAAACAAAATTTGTAGGGCAACTTTCACAACACCACATGTGGACATCAAACTAGCAACAATCAACTCAAGAGGTTGAAGAACAAATAAGCACATAGGTGTGATTCTAAAACACAAAACAATGGAGAATAAAGAGGAGATTTTTTTTGTGTGATTCTAATTGAATTGGTTCTTCAATTTGTTGAAATGAAAAGACAAAAATGCCAGTTTTGCTGCAAATTTGGGAAATTCTCACCAACCATTGACCAATCACTCTGACTAGTACCCACCCATGCATTGCATCTACCATTACAACTTGCCTTTCACAAAATATCTTTCTCACCACCTGTTGGAAACTTTTTTACACTTTTCAAAATGGTTGGAGTACATTGCACGGCAATCCAACGACTTAGTTTAATGCAGGGCCTGGGCTCTCCAAAATCAGCCAGTCTTGATATGGGACGAGTTATCACGGATATTGAAAAATGTCTCATTTGGATATGTCATTGTGGCTTCGCCGATTTTCATCAGACGGTACCTTTAGCGGTGAATTGCTCGAAAGACTTGCAAAGCTCCAAAGCTCGTCTAAAAGACTAGAACTTCAACAATTAGAGTGAGCTCCATATCACCAGCAACCAACTATACAACGACATGTGATGAGCTTAGTTTTTTTTTTTGAAAACTACCACAATAATAGATTAATAAAGATAGGGTTACATCGTCCATATGAAAATTTGTAGAACTCTACTCTTACCAAGAGATGAGAGTTTATATTTACAAACTAAGCTCATCACGCCCTCATAGTATTTACGGTGATGAGCTTAGTTTGTAAATATAAATTGTCATCTCTTGGTAAGAGTATAGTTCCACCACTTTCAAGAGACTTTCTCTCTCTAGAGTCATTTTAGTGAGGTGTGATTCAGATTCCTCTGAATGAGATTCTCATTCTCATGTATGAGGCGGCTTTCTGGGAATACACCGGGTCCCCGTTAACAGGGTGCTACCCTTACGCAGACACCGATCCTAAGCCTCCAACTTCATCCCAAAGGCCCAATCCTCTGGCTCCATCTATGGACTTCAACATTTAAAACAATTACATATCAATTTCTTTAATACGTGAACAAGACGACAAACGTTTATATTGTGACGAATTTACCAAATCAAAACATGCATATATATATATATATATGTTTTTATTGGCTGACAACATTTTCTACAACTACAATAGTAGTGACATGAATAAACTATTTAAAGAAATTTTGTTGACTAATTTTTTCAATATTATTTTGTTGGAGTGT
>JAYMTF010002645.1:0-17482 GCA_036897485.1 Pelargonium nanum | reverse complement strand
AAAGAGCCGTTTTAATGCTTATAAGCCCGTTTGACCGGCTTATAAGCTTAAACAAACACCCTCTTACTTATTACTATAAGATGTACTGAAAATGTAATTTTTCTAGGCAGACATGAGCTTGACTAAAGACAAATGAATAATACAAATCTTGAACATTATACTATGAAAAATGTCAATTACATTGAAAAAGTTAATAAATAACTTGCATTTTCCCCATGTTCGGCACTACACGAATAGACGATTAGTGTGATAAATAAGCTTAAATATGTTGTGATAATCAAGAGTTCCTGTTATTTTTTATAAGCATATTGTACTTTTATTGAAAATTCAAAAAGAGAGAATAAAAATATAAAACACGAAAAAAGAAAAAAAAAGTAGCACAAAAAAGAGCAAGGATTGTAGTATATAAAGAGGGCATGATCAAATGTTTAATTATCATAGAAGAATAAAACACAAGCATTAGATCTTCACAATTGACTTGGTTTGAACAATAAGAATGATGATTAGTTGAGAAATGAAAATGCATGAGTAGATCATGCACTGCGAAGAGTACGGAGAACTTTAAAGAACTCAATGGTTTATGTTTGTAAGGTTACATATATATTTTATAACACATGTTCATTTAAAAACAATTTTTTAGTTTTAATATATAAGATTTTTTTAGGTTTAATATCATGAGGTGTCATAAGCGGGTCGCAAGTTCACGGTTGACACTTTTAATTAAGTCATTTAACCACACTCAGATCAACCGATCAATTCGAGGCTTGGTCACAACTGGTTAAAGTTCTCATATATCTCATGGGTGTGTTAATTAACTTTTATGTTTTAATATATAAGAAAGTTTATGTCATTAAAATTCTACAATATTAACGTATATTTTTGTTATCCGTTATTTTATCAAATTAACATCATCTCATGCCCCCTCTTCTTTTAAAAAAAAATTGAACATCATTTAAAAATATTTAATACAAAATGTAAGCTACTAACGTACGATATGTTAGCTACTCATATTTTAATATTATTGTACTTCTCCGTGCGACGCACGGGTCTCCATCTAGTTGGACTTAATAGAAACAACTGTATATTTGGTCATTCTTTTGCTTGCTTATCCTAAATCTGTTGTTTCGGCTGAATTCTTTAACGACGAGTACACAATTTCAAAAGAGTACTTTTATTACTCAAAGGCAAATTACACAGAGATGAGAATAGTTTGGGCAAATGAGTCTTCACCTATTTATACTAGTTGGTTACCTAAATGAATGATTAAGATTACAACACTATGAACGGTTGAGATTAATTGTCTAGATGGTCCCTAAGTTTCTGCAGCATAATTCTAGAGTTCTCCTAAAGGTGTCCATATTTCTAGATTCTTTCATATAGAATTAGGATTGGGCTTGGACCTTGCAAAGTGTTGGGCTTGCATAAATTGGGCCTTGTGTTTGAGTTTGATCTTTCATGCTATCCTTTATGCACATGACACTCACATATGCAAGTTTTGCATTTTTCCGAGATATCCAAATCCTTTTGAATTATTCCATATGTGCGGGTGTAGACTTTTCTACGTCCCGGTAGGAATTTCATGTCACGTTCATTCAGAACGTGACAATAGGATGAGAAGGCAAACAATTACGATGTTGTTGTTGTCAAAAGGTCTTGCACAACAAGTATACTAACAATCAACATTACATAGTAGGAAGAGTTCAAAATATAATACTAAACCAAAAATAAAAGACATATAAGTTGACTGGGGAGTTGGATACAAGTCCACTCTAAATCTATAGATGCCAACACATGGATTGTATAAATATACCCTGGCTCTTGCTGTAGAACTTTGGTAGAGAGGTAGGGGACCAGAAGGACAGCACAAACGGCACACAATTGTTGTTTTGTCACTGAATCTGGTAAAAAATGAAAAGGAGGTTAAAAGCAACAACATAACATGTTTTGAGGTTTTGAGGTTTTGAGAAGGAGAGAATTGAAATGCAAGTGGATCTGTTCTCTTCTGTCTATGACTATGTTGTCATAGCTCCAATTTGAAAATGATTCACATATAGTAAAAAGCCATTTGACCACACACAGAAAAGAGGACATCCCGGGATTGCTTGCGCTTCACGCAACTTCAATTTCTAGAAGATAGATGCATGCAAGTGTTTACCGTTGTAATTTTACTTTCTTTCCACAAAGAAAGTCAATGAGGGACTAGAGAGACAGCAACAACAAAGGACATATATATATATGGACCCACCTTGCTAATGGTCCAATCCAAGATTCAGAGAACCATCAAAACACTGGCTTCTTGGTGGGAAACATATCATCATTCTTTGAAAAATATCATAAGTTAATCAACAACGCAAACTTTTACATAAACACATCAACAATAGCCAACAAGTTCATATATATTTCACAATATCTTTTTAATATTAATACTGATAAATAATTAGTATCCAAAACTCTACACAAAATGACTAGATAGGTAGGTATTTACCAAAACTTATCATTACTGGTTGATCTCAGCCCTTGATTTAAGGAAATTCCGATCTTGACCGTTCATATAGGCTTCAGCATAGCAGGCCAGTGCGGGTGGAGCCTACAGAATTTTCGAAGTAATTTTCCACATCCCAAGCGCATGACTCCAAGTCTTTCTCCAAACCCACCGTTATGTCACAGAAATGGTCCTCTATCAAAGTCTCCGGCAGCCTCATTTCCATTTCGCCGCCAAATATGGACGCCGGCGATTCCGATTCGAAATAGTGCTTCAAAAGTGATGGATCTATCAGCTCGAAATTTTCCTCCGCTGGCTGGCTCTGCGACTGGAATCGGAAAACAGAGGTGGGAGAGGCGGGAGACGGAGATTCCACCGGCGGTGGAGTGAAATTGGTTTGAGCATGAGGTCCTAGGATGCGAATTGCGGCCTCGTCGTAGACCCGGGCGGCTTCCTCGACGGTGTCGAAAGTCCCCAGCCAAATCCTCTTGCGGCGGAGAGGGTCTCTGATCTCGGCCGCCCATTTTCCCCAGGGCCGTCTCCTGACGCCGCGAAGCTTGTTTCCATCGGGAAATTCCTGCGATTTTGCTCTGCTACGTGCCCTCTGCTTTACCTCTGGTGGTGTTGTGGATGGTTGAGAGTCAAATCTGATCTCGCTCACATGTTTCTTCACCCTGTGGCTCTCCGAGTCGTCGCCGGAGGAGTCCGTAGCATTTTCATCGGTCACTGAAATTCGCACCACTCTCGGCGTCGTTGCCGGAGAGACCTTGACCTCAGTCGGTGTCGGTGACCTGAGCTTATTCGTAACCGTACGGTACTCCGTGTACTTAACCGGTTGACCCATTTCCAAACCCTAACAAGTTGTTGATGTCAAGTGAAGAGAAGAGAAAGTGTTTGTGAATGAGCAAGAAATGGGACTGTCAAAAGTCAGAGAATCTGGTGTTTTATAGGAGAGGAGGATCTTAATTTTAATTACTCAACTAATCACTGTGTTAAGTTTGGGGAGTGATTAACGACTTGCCGCATCACTGCCTTATTTCCACACGTGCCACGTAATCCAACTTGGTGCCCAAGTAACAAAGCGCGTGTACCACACGAACCAACAACCGGTTAAAGTGAGTACGTAACCGTACACGAACACGTGGCTTCCTGTGCCGCAGGAGGGTCACGTGAGGGATGGTCTGACGCAAGTCAAGATAGGTCATATGTATTGTGTTAGAATTTGGTGAGTGGTTTTGTTGCTTGCCAACCAAGCATCAACTTCTTGTAATTGTTTAGGTAATAAAAAATAAATAAAAAGTCTGCAGGTTGAACATATGCATTAATGTCAGCCAACTAGATTGTCCCCAAAATGAACCAAGATTTACTCCATACATTAAATAGTTTATATAGAACCATACTTTAATCTATTTGTGTTTGACCCAAAAGAACATACAACTGATTTATTAAGTAGAGTGGTTGGGAATGTTTGTTTTTAATTTAATTGCGAGCTGCTTTTATGCCCCATGACTAATTATACATGTTACACTGCACATTTACACACTTGTAACAACACTCTTGATTTTGAGCTGTCTCGAACTAGAGAACTCTATCGTAGAGTGCGGGTTTCTAACAAAAATACCAAATAGGCATTGGTATATTTTTGTTAGTTGAGCTATATAATAGATTGCAATATCAACAACATTTAAGATCGAAAACATATATGTGTTTGATAAAGTCGAGATTTACTGGAAACAAATTATTGAGACGGTCATATGTGCTACTCGAACCATTTAATTTATGCTATAGTTGGCCCAATCAAATTATCAATAGATAAAAGACCAACATTGAGAGGAAATCTACCAAATTTGCTGTCTTGAAAACAAGAGCCATCCAAATAATGCTCCCTAACCCTGACCCTCACTGGAAATTACAAACTTGTTTTAAGATAAGATCTCTCTCACACATAAATTTGTCCTTTCATTGATTGATAGTAGCCAAATCCAAAGACAACTCTATCATGCACTGTTATTGGGTGGGTGTCAATCTTAAATGATACTTTCTCAAAATAGTGTTCATTTTTTTCTTTCAAAACTATTTATTTTATTCAAATCGATTGGACACACTCGTCTTTGTTCCGCCGTTTACTCTTATTCTAACAAATTTAAGCGTTTATTACTTATACTAGAGATATTGTTGACAATTCAGACAAATCATTTGGGACAAAATAGTACATATAAATAGGACATTCATTTTATCCTTTAGCTCTTGTAAATGTGTAATCGTTTCCATATCCTTTGTTTACATTAATGAAATTATTGTACTAGGGAGAAGAGTACAGCTAATGTTGTCAACAAGTTGGGTCAAAAAGTATGATAATTACCTGAAAAACAAAAACTGATAGTGTACTGGTTTGATTAACAAGTTGGGTAAATTATCACTTGTGGACCTGAAAGACATTATATTATAGCCAAAGATGAGCTAAGATTCAATGTTCTGAATACCAAGTGTGGACAACATTAACTAAGATCCTTTTGTTATGATGAACACCTAAAACACTTTGTTTTCAAAGAGTTGATTGTACATATCATGTAAATTACAGCCACAGAAGAGGACATATCAGACTTAGTTTTATACATACTATCTTTCTCACTGCAGAGCATGGGCATGCTTTATGCCTAGCCCATGGCATATTTTTGAGTCCAGCTCCGAGCGGTTGCCTCGTACTTGGCCCTATCTGTCTTGTACATATGAGCGATTTCAGGCACCAAGGGATCATTTGGGTTCGGATCTGTCAACAGGGAACAGATGGAAAGCAACACCTGAAAATGAAACAAAACCCCATTCCCATTCACTTAAAACACCCTGAAAATGCTAAGTGCTGAAAAAAAGGTGAATTACAACCATGCCATGCAGTTTGTAAAGTAGCTTCCAAAAGAAGCATGAGAAAGTTATTCAAGGGGTAAATGACTTTGCATGTTTGGGTTCTTTGATTTAATCTGAAATGCTACATCTGAGCCAAATCCAGTGTTTGGATGCCCAAACAATTTGTATCTGTATTGGAACCAAATCCAATTGATATCAATACATGCCTTAGAGATGAGATTTCAAATTTTCACTTTGTCATTTGAAATTTCATAGTATTCAAAACATTAAATTTTGAGTTGAATTCCAAGGTTTTCAAATTTAGAAACTTCAAATCAAATCTAAGAATCCAAAGCCACCTTAAAGAGATGAAAGAAATTATCCCAACGGCAAATCCATCCAACAGATTTCAGAATGGAAATCATGAGGGGACAGTATTAATTACCTGTGGGGAATAGTGCATCCATATTTTTCAGATGCATTCATCATCAAGATTCCTATCTTGGAAAATTTGGAGGCCATTATTTGCGAGTTCTTAGATGAATCATAGAGCAGGTGCAACATTCTTCTTAAAGCAACACTTAATCATTAGCTGTGAATGCACGATTATTAATTTCTGATATGAAATCAGCATTTATCAAAAGAGTGGTAAGTATAACTGTACACGCATCAGTTACCAATGAGCTAAAAAGACCCTAAGACAGTCCATATTTTTCCAAGTTCCTTGTAGGAATCTAAGTCCACTTTTTGGTATTGTTAATCCATACACCCCTCATGCGGCCATGCCTATATCTTGGAGGGAAACTCAGAGACGGTTAACTATTAGATGGGAAAAGAAGAAGTTCAGGTAAAACCTTGGATATAGTCAGGGCTGGGCTCCATTGTTCTTTCAAAATGTCAAGGCATATGCTGCCATTGCTGTTGATATTTGGGTGGAAAACCTTAGTCCTAAACGCAACCTGCACAAAGCAAAATAAGAGAGAGGTTAACAAATGCTAAAATTACTTTAATTGGCGAGAAAGCCAATACTCTAATAACCTAAAATGCATGAAATAGAAATAAAGGACATGAAGCTTGGATTGCAGTTTGCAGCAAATAAGTTAAAAGGCTAATGAAGCAAAATTTGGTGAACCCACTAGATCACTAGATAGGATCTCCAATCCTTTATTTGGTGCTACCTTGGGATAGGATAACTCCATTCCAGTGATTTCTTATATTACCCAACTAGTATGCCTATATTTGGAACCAACATAAGGTTGATTATAGCAGGATAGGACATTATTTATCCAATCCAACTTTATCCTTTTTGGTCATCTATATTTGGCCTGATGAGTTTTAAACTCCTGAGTGCAGTGGCGGATCCAAAAATAAATATCAGTGGGGGCACTATACTATATAATAATTCAATAACTACAATATAGTATATTTGTTCGCAATTTTGGTTGAGTATTATTTTAGATTTATAAGAGTACTAACAAAATATTATGTAAGCGAAAAACTTTAATCAAATACATCTATCACGTCTTCATTTTAGTAATAATTTTTTTGACATATACCCGTGAGTCGAAATGAAATTCGTGTTAAGAATTTTTATAGAGACCGCACAAATGTTACCATGATAAATTGTATTCAAAAGGACAAATGTGTACTTTCAATAAGTACATGAAATTGCTTTCATTATAACATCATCAAATTTTTTTTTGAAAGGTTTTATAACATCATCAATTAGTAATTAAAATTCAATTAAAAAGATCAATACAGTTAAAATTATGTATTACAAGCAATAAGTTTAAAAGTGATAATACATACATATGTTGGTCCCAGCGAGAGTAAATAATTATGTTTTTTTGTTTGAAATGAAATAATTGTGTTTTGTTATTGTGTATTTTGAACATCTATAAAAGTTAAATAGTTAAAATTAATTATCATCTTTACCAATGAAAAGTAAATTAAATAGTTCTAATGACATGCAGACTTTTCAGTTTTTGTCTTTATTCGGAGTCCATTATCATCGGATGGGGGCACCCTCAAAATTAGATGGGGGCACCTATCATCATATATGTCAAATTTAATAGGAAACTATCAAAACAACTGCAGCATGTATTGAGTTTACAGAAATATATGGGGGCACGTGCAGACAGACCTTAGAAGGTAGATCCGCCCCTGCCTGAGTGAATATTAGTTCTCATGTTTTTGAACAATTTTGCTAATAAGAACAAGAATTCAGAAATGACTTAGCTTTCACGTTTTACCAATCAAATTACATATATTGATAAAAATTACTCACTAAATTTACTTCCCTTGTGTTAGAGGGCACCTTTTTGTTCTGTGTTTTCTACGTGAGTTAGATGAACTAAAAGGGAAACTCTGACACTACTGCAATAATGTTGTTGAAAACAACAACCACAAAATGAGAATGAGTTGTGGTGACAACACTAGAACATGAGAATAGAACAAAAAATGAACAAATAGTCAGCTTGACTTAATCTCAGAATAACAAAATATTCAACATCAATGCTGCCAAAAAATATAGAAAACAAAGTACTTATAGGAGCACTATAACCCTAGAAGGATTAAAAGATTATAATAGCATAGCAGTTACAAAAACCCAAAATATGATGCAGGACCGCCCCCTATAGACTTTAGCCCCGCATATTTGAAACAAAAATTTAGGATGGGGTGTTTGGGTCATTGTATTCCATTTAGCATTTTTGAAGCTGCTTGTCTACTATTTATACTGGAATATATGGTATTTTCAAAAGAGCAAAATACTAGTGCAGTTGTCAAAAGTTTCCCCAATGCTGACTCTGTGACCTCTTGATCACTTTTATTGTATTATTTATTTTCTTTGAACAAAACTAAGCTTAAGCTTAGTATGTCCCATGTCTTGACATAAATGTTTTACTTGGTTAAGAAGAGCTCTGGAGGCAGAGAAAAGACAATATAACGCAAGAGAAATTCTGTTGAAGGAGAAGTAGGAAATGGTGGGCCCAAAGAGAGTTGTATGTTTCCAACTCACCTCTATTTTACATCCAGGCCAGACAGAATTCTCATATCTACTTGTTTCCTGTCTCTTCCCTTCTATTTCCTCAACAGAAACAGAAGGATAATGTTTTGGTAGGCTTCAATATCAAAATTAGACAACATAAGGAGGCTTTTACAAGATTCAAGAGATATTTCCAAGAAAAGAAATCAAAACAAAAAGGAAAAGGCAAGCAGAACATCATTTCACAGCGAAACTACCTTACAAGCTCATACCAAAAAAAAAAGTGATACCTTGGGTGGTTTAAATGGATAATCAGGAGGAAAATGAATAGTAACTAGAAAGACTCCCCCAGTGTAAGGACTGTCTGGAGGACCCATGATTGTTGCTTGCCAATGAAACATGTCTTCAGCAACAGGGCCTATTAAATTAATATAAGATTGATGGTATCAGATTTCAGAATTAGCTCATCTGTATATTGTGATCACAATTAATACAAAACAAGGGCAAAGTTTACTAAATGTAAATCATACTTCTCATATTCGGTGAAGTCACCAAAACAAGTTCAAGAGAGCAAACATAATTCTTTTCTAGTAAACAAAACTTCATTCGTAATGAAAAGGGATTTTTTGCAGAAACATAACACCATAAACATCACATATTACCAGGTATCCCAGCAGTTGCAATGATTATGAGCTTCAAACCACCACGTAACTGGAGTTGGCAACCATGTCAGCCATAGACCGGACCATAACAAAATGTTGCATTAATATAAGTATATAACTATGGGACCATTTGATGCTCGAATCCAGAAGAATTCATTGGTAGGACTTCAGTATGTAATATTGATATACAGGATTAATATTGATGTGCCACATTATAGCTAACAGCTGACATAATAAATTAGGTCTATCTCATGACTCATTAGCTAGGAACTTTCCATTCTTGGCTTCTATATGCCTGTTGCAAATCTTTACAAATTGAGGCTCTAATGTAGATAAGAGAACCAGTGCATGCAAATACTTTTAATCCAATTGACATTCAGAAAGTAAAAATTAAACCCATTCATTTATACAGACAGGAGCTTCTATAAGGTCCACATACATATTATAGCAACAACATGAACTACACAAAAGAAAAAAGGAAAAAAAAATACAAATGATGAAACTTTTCCAGAATGTATCTTCATCAAACAATGCATTAGCAACCATCATAGATGGTGTTCTTAAACTGCCAGACTCCCCAGCCCTAACCACTCCACTTTTGGAGAATTCCACTAGGCCAATCCATAACAACTCGTATCATATTAAATGTTGATCCTATATCACAGGCCCACAACTCAATTACCCTATCTTCAATCATCTCAAGAACACTGTCCTCAATAAGATTTGGTATTTGCATATAATTTATGAATGAATGCATCAGGCTCAGCAAAGAGCTCAAGTCATGGTTCTAGCAAGCACAGCCAGAGGTAACCCTCTCTCGCAGAGCACACAATCCAAAAACCAATAAATGAATAAAAATTGTTTTACTGCCACAATAGATTTGCTTCACAATGCATGCTTACAAGTTACAACCTGCAAAGTTTTACATGGGTTTGGAAGCTTGCTCTGAATAAACTCATTTGTAGAATTATTTTTAAGCTTCAGAATCATATTTTCATCATAGATCATTAGTAGGCATACAGTTCAGTCCCTAAACAATTATTTACAAAATAGATCAAGTGAAGTTCAAAGTCAGATGGCAGCTCCAAAAGTGCATGCCACATTATTAAAATTACAGAGCCCATAAAACTATTTAGAAACATAACTTGTAGCCTACTGGTCAGGAAATGACATTTATAGATCAACCCATAGATAGGCACTTTCCACCAGAAGCATTACTTCAAAAAGAAACACAGAAACGTCCCATGCCAGCAATAGAATCCACTTTTTACATTGTTAACAAAATCTCAATTATCATATCCACCATATATGGGTCATAAATGGTCCTTAATTTCAAATATTCAAAAGAGAATTTCTCAAGTAATTCCATTACCACACAGCCGAAGAAACCACAATCATATGCAAACACCAACGAATTCAATCAATAAGCAACGCAACAATTAACCGATATCATCACGCATACAAAAGAACAAAAACAAAAAATAAAAGAAAGATGGAAATACCAGCACTGCAAGAGGTAGGAGGATCTTTCTGGAGATCCTTGAGCTCCTTCAAGATTCGCTTGGAAGCCATAAGAGAAGAGAAGAGAAGAGGCGCTCCGATCTGCGGAGATGGGGAGAGAATCTTGGGGGACGGAGAATCAGAGAAAACTTGACGCAATGACAACCAAACCAAATAGCAATAGATGATTTGATTTGATTTGATGAGACGACAAGTAAAGGGAATCAAAGTCTGGTTCAAAATTTAGAACCCTTTGTAATGCCGACGTGTCGTATTCGTAATACGTAATTACGTATAAGTGCATGTTTGGTAACTCTAGATAAGAGGTTTGTAAGTATCAATAGACATTTGATGTATTGTTTGGTCAAAATTTATGGTAATAAAAGTTTGTAAATATATTTTTATGAGATGATTGTTTGGTAAAATTTAATTGAAAGATATTTTGAAATATTATAAAGACCGAAATACCCTCAAGTAAAATAATAATACCCAAATCTCTCTTTGTCAAAATGAACTAAGGGAAACAATGGTCGACTATCAAACATGATAGTGTACACAAAATGTGTTAAAGGAAACAATGGTCGACCATATTTCTATAATTATTACACTATGTGGTCGACCAACAATTATATGAATGTGGTCAAACACCAAATGAATTAGGTCGACCATTAAGTGAATATGGTCGACCATTACATGAATTTGGTTGACCATTAAACATATTTCTTCTTCTTTCACAATAGTTGCTTGTTGCTCATAAATTTGATTTCTAACAGATGAATATCTTCTTCTTTCAATCACGTAGTACATTTAATAATGGTTTGCTTATATGTAGATATTGATTTAATACATGTACATTTCAGAACTGACAAACGAAACCACATAAACATTGATTCAAGCTTGAGAATGAGAGCAACTTATGTCACGTCAACGCGATTAGTTATCAACAATCTTTAAATATGTTGTATTTATATTAGCTCACACACACGGTTACATGAATGGTCAGCTTCACGTACTCCTAGCATAAGCATGCATGATACTTTGATAGATAAGTCTGGATTTACATTTTCTTTATTGACAACTTAAGTGTGCGATATAACAAAATTGAATTATTTTGCTATGAATAATGGATCAAATAGTAAAAGTATATTGAATTTGAAATCAAGGCACAAAGCATTTTATCATTCATCTCAATCTTCACTTAGACAAATTGGTTAAGAAACCACACATATTAAAGTTTAAGCTATAGTTATGGCATAAAATTTACTCACGAAACTCTTATGAAATTACAGTTATAAAATACATAAAACGTACATAAAACCTTCCCCCAACACTACATCTATATTTCTCTTCAATATACACACACTACCCTTTAGCTTTAGTGGCCATCCCATCCCATCCCAGCACTCTGAATTACATTAAAAAAAAGTATCAGTTCTGCGATGATAGAGCTAAATTACAAGTAATAATTAGAGTTCAAGTTCCCGCAAATCTCCTATTCGTCTATTTCATTCTTCAGCTAACTGTTAGCAGCAACTTTGGACTTAAAATTACACCAAAATTACATGTGATTCAACTACCGCCCGAGTTTTTCTTCAGCCAGCAGCCACAGCATCGGCCCTGCGATTCGCATCCAAGAGTTGATGCAACTTGGTTTTGGGTTTCTCGCACCTGTCCCCATTTTCCTCCGGAGTCGAGCCAGAATTGTTAACTCTTGAGAGTAGGTTTTCTGTACTAATATTTGGTTGGACCCTATTGTCATTTTTCCCTAGTTGTGCAGTTTTCAGTTTCTCCTGTTTCCACAAACCATTTTATATAATAAGAACAAAATTCCACCAAATGAACTACTAGAAGAATGGTACAGAGGGAAAGGTGTTGTACCATAAATGTGGTGTTTTCAAGCCTTAGTTTCTCTGAATTCTCTGCAAGTTGATTTATTTGAGATTTAAGTGCCACATTCTCAGCAATTAAGGATTCAACCTTTTTGGCAAGTTCTTCAGCTTCAGCCTAGGTGCAAACAAAATGAAACATCAGTCTCAGGCATGTCAATAACAGGTGATATTAGCATCAAAGACATAGATTTTGGTCTATTAACCTGCTTTCTCAATCTTGATCTTCTAGCAGATTCTCGATTAGACTGTTTCCTCTTCTCTCGCTTCAGCTCTCGTTCATTCTGAGGAAATCAAAAGAAAGTAACAACACTTGAGATAATGGCTTACTGTCCTGATTTTAAAGTCGAAGAGAACATAACCAATACCAAATCACTCTTTCTTAAGAATTTCAACCTTAAACTTCAAAAAAAAAAAAAAAAATCACTCAACTTAAACATATTCAAGTTTTGGAAAAGCCGAATGTATAGGAGAAACAGAGTGGGTATCCAAAACAAAAGAGAACTCCAATTGCAGATCATACCTGCAACCAAGTTTCAGGAGGCATTACTGAACCAGACTGTGGAACAGTTGCAGGACTAGTCTTAGCATTCAGAATAGGGGCGTTTCTGAGCGCCAATGTAGTAGTCATTCCAGGAGAAAGTACAGCTCCTACCGGTTTGCCTGGAACACTAGCAGGAGAAACAGTTTCCCCTAAAACCTTACTGGTAATTGCGGTATGTGCTCCCTCAGCAGGAGCAGGACTGACTTGAGTTTCAGTTTTCCGAGGTGAACCTGCAACCAAACAAACATAAACCTTAATTCCTGATGTTACTATGAAATTTATATAACATACAAGATTCCAAAAAGCCTCTCTTCAAGTGAAAAATAGTTCCATAATTTTTTCAGAAGAAATCATTTCTATCTGCTTAGCATGACAAAAGATGAATAATATGTTCATCATCAAAAGTGGCACAAAATTAGTTATGGCCAAAAAGTAACTAAAATATTTCCTGAAATAATATCCCCTGGATCTGAAAAATGCAAGCAAATGAAACTAGCAATTTCTTTTAAGGAAAAAGATGATCCATGCTTTTCACAGATCAACCCCTGCTAACAGTACCCTTTGAGAAGAATTAATGCCACTAGGAGATTTTAGAAAGATAAACTATATATGAATATGAACTAATCAGTGGACAGAGTATATCCATACCAATTGTTGTTGTCTCCTTGCGATTTCTTTTCCTTCCAGTTTGACCAGCCTGACATAAGATGTTTGGATATGATTATCAAGATTCTAAACTTCGCTATTCACAATGATATGTTCAGTTGATGCCCATAAACATGAAAATTAATTCGTTGTATGAGTTCTTAGTGTTAATAACATACTTACCGCAGATGTATGCCCATCGCTTCCGTCACTAGAACCTTCAGTGGTCTCTGTGCTGTTCATTTTATCATACAGCTATGATGTTAGCCAAGCCACAAGAAATAAGAACCCATTTAAGAAGCGCATATATCTATAGGAAATAGATATCTACTGCCCCAAAGGTAAATGTCATGACAAATTACACTCAAGTCAACTAACCTATGTGACAGCCCATGCTCAGCACTTTCAGCATTGCCATTCCCAATTGACATTGCAAGCCCATCAAAGCTTTTCAACTTCTTCATCAAACCTTGATCACTGTTTCCTGTTGATTTTGTAGGTGTTTCCATGCTTAAAGGAGTTGGAACCTGCACCATTGTATCATAATCAAACCCAGCATATGAGGCATGCTTAGCTATACTTTGACTACTTTCCTTGCTGATGCATCTAACAACAATATTTTTCATTAATAGTATCGAGAGAGAGAGAGAGAGAGAGAGAGAGAGAGAGGAATGGACGAGGCCAAGGAAGCTTTAGTTCTGAGGTTTACTTACAGCAGGAGATGGAACCCCTTGACCAGGTGAAGACCCCTAGATCAAATAGAAAAGAAAATCCATCAAGGGATCAGAAATATAATCTAAAGAAATAGGAATTTAAGTTTGTTCTTATAAAAAGGTGACAGGTACTGAGAAAGAAATGATGATGACAGTATCTACTATAATAACATGGTGCAAATGAGCACCCAACTGAGGACTAGAACTTATGTCCTTTCAATGTAGCATTAAGGAACATAAAGCTCAATCACTTTTCATTCCACACTTGGGAGGGTGACAACAGAACATGAACTCAAATTAATATCCAGAAACTCTTACTAAATCAAAGCAAAAGACCTAGGGTAATTGTAATTAATGCAACAAAAGAAATAAATCTAAGAAATATGAACTTACAAGTGGAACTGCAGGATGTGCATAAACACCACCATGTGAGTAGATTGCTGCATAGGGTGTCCCATAAGGTGACATCATAGCCTGGAGAAAAAATGTGAAGAAGGTATCATAGTCAGCAGTCCACTCAAATGGATTCCAGCATATACAAATGCATGACTATATAGCCTACATGCAGCTTAAATTGATAACTTTAACTTCCTTGATGATCTGAGAAAATACCTGTGGCGGGCCCCACATATATGGGGGCGGTCCATGAGGCCCATGAGGAGTGTGGCCAGATGCAACCCCTGAGTTGTAATATGGTGGAAGAGGAACTCTGGGACCATAGTATGCCTGATGATGTAAAACTAATATAAATACTAGCAACATAGATCTTTAGATACTGAATATTCAAAACCTTAAATTTTGGTTTCAGCAGAACAAGGAACAAAATGCAAGCAAAAGGTAGTAAACCTGCATGGCTGCCCAGTCAGGATACACATGAACATTATTCTGATCCTGTTATTAAAGAAAGGATCTCAAAATACTCAGACACGGCATGGATGTTGAAATAAAGAGTTAATCACAACAAAAATAAAACTGCATAAATAATGCAATATAGTAACTCAAGGTCCAAAAATGGATGTACAGTTGTTTCTAAGCTTACCGGAGGAGCAGGTGAAGATGATTTGTCAGACTTAGAAGGTTTCGCCTCTTCATTGTTTCCCATTGTTAATCACCAAAGTGAAACCTCTCCTTCAAGAAATCTGATTAACATCAGGCTAGCTGTGTCAGTTTTTTTTTTTTTTTGGCAATAAAAATTTTATAATGTGCATGAAGAGCCTAAAACCTACAACTTTAATTTAATTGATGAATCTAAACTAAGATATTTTTTTTTTTTTTTTGACAGGATCTAAACCAAGATATTAATTCATCAGAACAAATTAATTCACCACATAAAACCAGCTCACTATTGGATCAGACAAAACCAAAATTCATTAATCTACTCCAACAAACTATGCCAGACAAATTTTAAAAAAGAATAAAAAATAGCAGATGGTAATTGCTCATCAGTTTTAGGAATTAGAGGATATATAGCTGCATAAACATTCATCATCCCAGAAAAGAAAAAAAATCTGAAACTGTAACTGGCTTCTCATGGATTAAACTTAAAAGAGTAACCATAGAACAAATTATTATCAGTTCCCAATAACCATATCCAGACACAAACAAAAAATTCATTCAAAGAAACCCACAAAAGACCAAGTCTGTGGAGGGGCATCAAGGTCTTTCAGCCATCCCTTCCATGACGACAAAGTTATAATAACTACACTCCAAGGAGCATCAGCAAATCGGATTATCAAAATTAAGAGACAAAAATACCCTTGCAAATCCAGTAATTTTCTCAGAAATAAATTAGTGTAAAATTTACAGTAATATGGATTTGACGTGTTGTATGATCGCAACGATTTCTATTACCAAAAAAAAAATTCATCAGAACAATTTCCGGTTAATTGTATTTCTTTATTCAAACAAGTGATGGAATTGTAGGCAGGAACAAATTATAATTATAGAGCGCAAAAAGAGAGATCCAATCCAGATGAAGAGCTACCCCAATTTTCTCGGTTTAGTTGCAGAGAAAAGAGAAGAAAACAATCTAGACTCAACTAAATCTTTCTAGTTACTTCACTGAAACTTTTTTTTTTTTAATTTTCAGGCCAAAAACAAAATCCAACTTTCATCTTCCGTACTATTGGCCTCCCTCGCAATCTACATTCTCAGACACAGCTAAATTCTCCAAATCAGGAAAGAAAAAAATCAAAAGCAACTTCAATTACTTTCCCACACTTTCTCGGAAACCAAAATTCAACGTACCTTTTGAGGTCTCTGATCACAAATCCTCCAACCAAATTGAAAAATTATGAAATACAAGCCAGACAGGAGGAGGTTTAAGCTATCGTCAATGGCGGAACAAAAAACTACTGAAATCGAATTAAAAATCGTAGCTCAAAGTCATGAAATCCAGCATTTGGGTTCTCTGGAGCTTATGTTTTTGCAGAGAGAGAAAAAATAGTATGGGTGTGGAGAAGAAGGAAGAGAAAAAAGAAAAGGAGGGAGGGAGGAGAGAGAAAGTAGCGCCAAGGCAACATCCACGTCACCAGACACGTGTCGTATAAAGGGGACAAGTGTATATATACGGTGTATATACGGGGATGTGGTGGTTGGTTGGGTTGAGTTGGCTCCGTCGATAATCGCGCTGGCCAGCGTCACCTTCTGTCCCTACACGTGTTCGATGATGAGTCGATCTACGCGTCTCTGGGCCAGCCTCCACCCGTCATGTGGCTGACGTGGTCTCTGTCTGTTTTATTAACATTTAATTTAGTTTTAATTTTCATTAAGGTTGTCACATTTAACTGTAATGAGTAGGCCTTTGGAGTCCGCGGCTGACCAGTCGGATGAGAGGTCGCCTAATTCTTTTTAAGTAATTTTTTTAACCCAACCTTGTTTGGGTCTTCATACCAATATTTTGTTATCTCATTTATGTATTAATTTTTTTAAGTACATTTATGTATTAAAGTTGATTAGTTAAACCATTTTAAAAAAAATTCATAAATTTAATTTTAAATCTCAAATTTAGATAGTCATTCATTTTGAAAATTCATATTAATTCAAATTAAAAATTAATTTTAAAAAGAAGAAATATAATCATTCATATTGTATATTAGTATTTATAAGAACTTATTTATATTAAAATTTAAAATATTCATCTATATTAATTTGAAATTTCGGATATTTATTAATAAAAATTTAAATAGTGGATTTATATCTATATTTTAGATAAAAAAAT
>JAYMTF010002644.1:0-17484 GCA_036897485.1 Pelargonium nanum | reverse complement strand
ACGTCTGAGGATGATACGAAATTCGGGAGTCGAGCGGCCATTTGGGCCGGTGTTGGTGGCTCCGAGAGGAAAAAAAACATAACATTGGTGCTCAATGGCTTAGATCGGGGTTGAATCAAGCGTGGGAGTTTCAGCAGGAAGGAGAGGTGCAGGAAGCACAACCTATGGAGCTTGAGATTCCAGATCAAGGACAAAAGCCAGTTGCCGTATTCAAAAGGAAGAGGGGCCTTAATCAAGAGGAAGGGGTCGGGGAGATGGTGCGTGCGATAGAAGGATCAAAAAATGGGTTAGAGGCGAGCATAGCTCGCTAGCTTCTATGAAGCCGAAGGACCCGAAGCTTCGGGATAGGACCGGTCCTAGGAGCTTGGAAGTTGGAGGGTTGGTTCAATGGGTGTCTTTTTTAGTGGCGATGTCGAGTTCACAGATCGGGGGGGAGGTTTATACCAGTGCCCCTGATTTGTTCATTAGTTCGGTATCCAACTAATGGGGTCCCGTTTCACTTGAAAGAGAATTCCTAGCTTTGCTTAGGTTGTTGCGTTTATGTTTTAGACTGTTTTGGTTGCTTTCGTTTGTTAGGTTGGACTTTTGGTATTTTCTATTTCCTGCTTTTCGTATTAGTTTCTTTGCTTGGTGCTTAGGTTGTAATCCGGTTTCCATGTTTTGGTGTGTTGCCTAATGAAATGCTTGCTATTTACTTTCAAAAAAAAAAAAAACTTAAAGGAAATATCTTTCTCCTTTTAAATCATAATCCTACTCTAATCCAGCTCAACGAGAGTTGAACCCACATGAAGAATAGGTTTTTGTAACTATGTAATAATGCATTTTTCTAGTTAGTGTTTTCATTTTATTAGATGATTTAAAAGCAAAAAGTACATTAAAATATGATTTGTGCGACAAATAAATATATCACATATGAAAAATTGAAAGAATATCAATATATATATATATATATATACCAAGTTGGACTTTGTGGTGTTCTAGAGAGAGTTATAATTGGAAATTGTGAAGATGATTGTACATGTACTGAAGCTAGAAGCTTGTGTTTCTAATATTTGAATTTAACCAAATCCCACATCGAAGAAGCATTACGGTAATGGGTCAGAATGGAGTATATAATGAGGAAATGTGGTTATGGAGAACATACTTACCTAGACAGGGTCTATGGGCGATCAAGAAGGCTCATGGCCTGGGCTAGTGGCTTCCATTGCACATAGCCCAAGTGTGAGAGTTTGCGTCATAATTTGTGTCAGTAGGGGTCTGCGTTCGCGCAACCCCCTTCAATTCTCATCAACTAATATTTTGGATTTTGAACTTTAAGAAAAAGCACATTAGAGAGTTCATCTTGAAATGGATATTAAATTAGTTTGTTTGTGAATGGTAATTATATTGGGGATAGACATTTAATTGTAATACATTTTGAGGCAAAATCTATGTTATTTTCCTAAATAAGAGGACAGAAAAGAAATAAATATCGAATCTATGTATGGATGGCCAAGAATCTCATGTTAAGGAGCTTAGTTTATTTATTTATTTTATTTTATTTTTTTAGAACAAAGCAAACTGAGTATGGAAAGATATTTGATGCAAGGGTGCGAGGTGAGGAGCTAATAGGTGAATATTGGAGGATGCAACTCTTTGAATTAGAAAGACCTTGAGAGAGGCTTCAAGATATTGGTGATATTTAGTAAGTGTTTAGCGAGGACCTCTTATGAGATGATTAGAAAACGCTCAAATGTAAAAGGCGCACCTTCAGACTGGGGAGCTGTGTGTCATCCAAATTTTGCTAAGTACGGAGGTAGGTCACAATTGAGAAAATATAAACACACTCTTTTTTTTTTTTTGTATTTTTTTTGTAAAGGAGAGCTTCATCAATAGAGCATATAAGTACCATTACAAATAAAGAGGTGAATCCATAGCTTGCAAACATCCTCTTCCCAAAATATGTTAACCTATGCGCATCATGTACATGTGATCTACGGTACTAATCTAACAGTAGATTTACAAAAGTAGGTGCGAAACAAAAACAAAATGTCAACAAAAACATATTTGTAACTGCAATTCAGAATCGTCTCGTCCCTAATCCACCTGAAAAGAGACGAACATTCCGTAAGCAACACAGTTCTCAATATATTAAAATGAACAACATGCCAATATAATGTCATTAATTCTTAACTACCATGCTCCACATGCATATGAGCCCTTAAAGGTTCTATCCGACATCATAACAGGGCCTTGACGATCACCCTGAATCCCTACACTAGCGCTGGTCATAGTTTGGATTAGTCATTGATTTTTGCAGCAAACAGACATACCACCTACTCACTAACAATGTTGCTTGGTTGAGATATTTGGAAAAGAGTGATGCGATATGTCTCAAATTTTGTACAACTTTTTATTT
Organism: Pelargonium nanum; assembly: GCA_036897485.1. Taxonomy (NCBI): domain Eukaryota; kingdom Viridiplantae; phylum Streptophyta; class Magnoliopsida; order Geraniales; family Geraniaceae; genus Pelargonium; species Pelargonium nanum. Next base: position 15,086 of record JAYMTF010002644.1, on the reverse strand, counting down.
GAACAAAATGATGTGGCAAATAAAGAGACATGACACATCATTTACTTTGTTAACGAGTTGGTCAAATTACAACACATCACGTGTACAATATGTCTTATAAACCGAGCGCTATACGCCAAAAATATAATACGGAGTATTTTGTAATTTTTCTATAGTTTACAAGTTAAGCTCAAATTTTCTATTAGGAGAGCAAGAGATGAGTCACGCGAGACACTTGGCTCGTGTCTGGGGAGTTTGACTGGTGGTTGACTTGCTCCTAACCGTAAGCTCTGCAAGTTTGTTGCCCAACAACTCGTCCCAGAATGGTAGAGGTCATTTCTGGGAACACAACTATATTCCCGCAAGAGCACATTTACACTTTCTCTGAGCAAAACTAGATATTTATTTTTTCGACGGTCCCAGATTTTTGATTTTGATGGTAGGACATAGAACTTGCTTCCTCGTCACTGTCAGCTCTCTATAAAGTCCCACAGGAGGTTCGATTCAGATCTTTCTTTTTCTCCAAGTTTTCTGAGATTCTGCTGTTGCTTACATTGATGGGTTGCTTTCTATTTCATTGTTCATCTTGAAAGTGCCGATTTTGAGCTCTGAATTTTCAGTTTAACGATATGGGTACCTTTGGATTTTAACTGTTTTGAGGCAGAGTAGCTCGAGAGTTGAACTCAATCACACATCCAGTTGGGTTCCTACATTTTCCGGCATTGATGGGTTGCTTTCTATTTGATTGTTGATATTAAAAATGCCAACTTTGAGCTCTGATTTTCTCAGTTTTAAGTTTTAGCCATATGGGTATGTTTGGATTTTTAACTGTTTTGAGGAGGAGTAGTTGTGTGTGGGAGTCAATCGCTTTTCCATGGAGTTGAATCCAATCACACACCCATTTGGGTTTTCAGCTCTCAACATTTTCATTCTTCAATCCAACTTGTTTGCCCTTTAATTTAATGTTTTTCTTGGTGTTAATGTGGATATTAGTTGGGTTGGTTATGCAAAGTGTGTCCAGGAATTGGTCAGTGAAGGCAATTTTGTCTAAAAAAGACATTTGAGCTGTTTGTGATGCTGGAGGAGGAAGATTTGATTGTTTGATTTGAATTGAGAGCCAGTGGGTCGGGTTATCATCTTTTGGATTATCTGCATTTACTTAAATCGTTGTATTAGTGGAAATATAATGAGCTTCTTGCTTTTCATTGTTGTTGGATGCTTCTTTACCCGTTTTGCCTGTGTGAGTTGTGATGCAGTTACGCAACTAAGTAGTAGTCATTTCCCCCCTTGTATATGAGTAATATTGTGCATCAGATTTAACTTGATCAGCTTCGTGCTTTTCATAGTTGTTGGACGCCGTTGCTCATTCTTTTATTTTTTATTATTTCATTGTTATCTTTGCTCATTTTTCTCTCATGTGGGTTGTGATGCAGTTAAGAAGCTAAGAAATAGTTGGGGGTTTTCCGTGTATATTAGTAATAAAGTGCATCAGATTTAACTTGATCAGATTCTTGCTTTTCAGAGTTGTTGTTGTCGTTCTATTATTATTATTGTTGTTGCTTTTTTGCTCATTTTCCTTGTGTGTTGTGATGCAGTTAAACAGATAAGTAATAGTCGTTTTTTTTCTCGTATGAGTAGTATAGTGTATCAGATTTAACTTGATCAGCTTCTTACTTTTCATTCTTGTTGCTTTTTAAATTTCATTTTTCATTGTACTGACATCTTCCCTTGTTTTCTTGTGTATGGTGTAATTTAGCAGATAAGCAATACTAGTGTTTTGAGGTTGCTTTGAAGAAATGCTTGTATCAGCTTTACTAACGTCGTTGGGAATAAATACTGCGCTTTGTATTTCATTCTTCACCTTGTATTCTATACTAAGGAAACAACCCGGCAATTATGAGGTTTATATACCGCGCCTGCTGGCCGAAGGAAACATAAAATGGAGAAGTCACTTCAACCTAGAAAGGCTTGTACCATCTCCTGGTTGGGTACAGAAGGCATGGAAGCTCTCTGAGGAAGACTTATTGGAGCACTCAGGCCTTGATGCTGTGGTCTTTATGCGTCTTATAACCTTTAGGTAATTCAATTTCTCGATGACATCATGTTCGCTATTTGTCTGATAACCTTTAGCCTGTAACCGCCTATAATCATCACAATTCATTTGAAAGAGTAAATATAAGGCTAGAGTGGTGTACAGAAGAGAATATAGTGAAACGTGGATGACTTATGGGGCAAAGCTTTGTTAGGACTAAACAGTTATGTAGCGTTTGAACTAGAATTTTTGTTCAGGAAAGAGAATCAAGAATTTGAATGGGAACGGGAACGGGATTTTTATTGTTCATGTTTGGATGATGATATTTTGGTCATGAGAATGAGAATGACTCTAGAATATGAAACTCGTTCCCATTTCAGTTTTATTTTTAAATCCAGATGCTACCTTAATATTATTAGAATCTTCTATTGACTAGAAAAGTGCCACAAGAGAATGAAAAGTGAAGGGACAGAACATTAAAATTACAGAAAGTAATGTTCAAGGAATGATTAGAAGTTAGAAGATGGGACTGTTAGACGTCTATAACATTTTTTTTACCTCCTTTGGTTTCTCCTTATGCAGTTGGTCAATTTTCATTGAGCTATGTTAATAAGTGAAACAATAGCTCTCTCTGATCTACTTAGCTACACTGGCTTCTAAAAAGTAATTGGCCTTGAATTATTTACGGTATAGTTATTCTGGTCTTGCATAATTTATCTTGTCCACTGTTTTAGCATATAGTCTGTTCTTTTTGTAAGTATTTAAGATTTTAACCCGGTATTGTCTGGTTATCTTGTTCTTTATATATATATACATATACATATACATATGTATATATATATATCCTTTTCTGTTTGAGTTTATGTTGACTTAAGATCACGATCAATCTAATTTGATAATTGCAGTTTGAGAGTATTTGCCTTTGCTGGGGTTATTGGGATCTTTGTTCTCCTTCCGGTGAATTGCGCAGGCAACCAGCTTCAAGATATTGACTTTGAAGATTTCTCAAATAATTCCTTGGATTTATTTACCATATCAAATGTAAAAAGTGGTTCCAGCTGGTAATTACTATCTTATCCTTTTCTTTTAGCATTAGTCCAAACTAGTAATTATTAAGGGTGACATAGCAAAGTTTTGAACCAATGTGATGTGTTTGCAGCAAACCTTAAGATGAGATGGATTACGTTTTCATGTTTTGACAATTTCATAGAGATTAGTGAGCTTTCTTTGAATCCAGAGTATTAGTTTTCCTGGTATCCATATAACTGAGAAAACTTCGAAGAACTCACCATTTTAGTCATTTTGGCAGGTTATGGTTTCACTTCGGTGCCGTGTATCTTGTCACTATATTTGTCTGCTATCTGCTTTACTATGTAAGTTAAATCTTTACAGTTATAACTTATTCTTTGCTCATAGGAATTTGAAAACCTTTGAGCTCTATGACTTTTCTATCAGATTTTAAGCGTAAATGTTTTCTTGAGTGGGATCGTATGTGTTGAATTCGTGTAGCGAGAATAGGTCTCTGCTTGTAGTATGCATGGAAAAAGAAACTATTTTGTTGACATTCTGAGTTTGATTGTAACATAATAGTTAATAGGTGTGCTTCAGGAATGCGCCTTTGGGACCCAGAGGCTTGCGTCTTGCGACATCCATTAGGTGTGCTTCAGGAATGCGCCTTAGGGACCCATAGGGTATAGGTGCTGGCCGCGCGGAAAGGCGCGCCTTAGTCACATCAAGTTTTTGTTATAACTTTTTGTGTAATATTTTAGAATAACAAAATAAAGGAAGAAAAATATAGTCGAAAGAGCAAAAGAATGAGTTTCTTTCATAACTTTAGAGTTCACTTGGAAGACTTGAGAATAATTGTTGAGTGTATTTTACTTAAATAAAATTTAATAAAGAATTTGAAGAAGATGAATGTGAAGTTGAAAATGAATAAGAAAATCTAAAATGAAAAATTTGATAGTGATAAAATTTATGTGATGTTTGATGATATTTATTGTTTTACATATATTTGTTGATATAGTAAGTTTTATATATATTTATTGATATAAATTATGATTTTAATCATATTTCATCTCATGTTCTTCAGGCCCCGAAACCCTTTTGAGCCTTAGTGCGCGTTTAACTACTATGTATACTGATTAATATTTTATTGTGCAGGAATATAATTATATTTCTTTGAAGCGGATTGCTTATTTTTATTCATCCAAACCTCAGCCTCATCAGTTTACCATATTAGTTCGCAGTATCCCTGTTCCTGCTGGGAGCAGTGTCAGTGACTGTGTTGACAACTTCTTTACAACATATTACCCTTCCGCTTATCTGTCACATATGGTTGTTCGACGAACAAATAATCTTCGGGATCTAGTTGTAAGCATCTTGTCTTGTGTTTCCTATTTTTCATTACCGTTATGCTTCTTTTTTAATCTTCAGGTTCTAGTTGTAAGCATCTTGTCTTGTTCCTATTATTCATGCCTGCCCGTATGGTTATTTTTTAGTCTTCGGATCATCTTGTCCTGTGTTTCTTAGACCAATAATTAACATGGAGGCAACACAAATGGGTCACTAGGTCCAATCCAAAGTAAATCAGCTCTGATACCATGTTAAACTTTACTCTACCCAAAAAGCTGAAGTTATTTAGTGGAGAGCCCAACTAGTATATCAAGTGGTCTCAAACTCCACGTTCTTGCAACGTGGGATGATTTCACATTCAACAATTTATACAAATTCAGTGGATGATGGTAATATCGAAATAGTTCTAAACCATTTTTAATTATTCCATTCTCATGCTAAATCATGCTTGGTTCACATGCCTTCGTTCTTGACAAGTGTTTTGATTTGCAGCTTTAGATGAGTTTTGTATTTTGTTTTTGTTCTTCTATTATGGTATTAATAAGCTCTGCAATTGAGTACACTGTGATTTTTTGCACTTAGTATTTCAATAGGGTTAGGTTAATGTTTAGAGGGGATGATTTTCATAATCATTTGTCTTCAATAATAATCGACAAGCACATGAAAATATTTCTTGGATATCAGAATGTCCTTTTCATCTTTATGCTGTTTATTATTGTTTGGATGTCACATTGACAGCCAGTAATACATATCAGTATATAACATACAAAACATCCATTTGATACCACAACAAGGCCTTAGATGATTAAATATTTGAACACAGGCCCAAGGTTTGCTAATACTTTACCTTGCATGATTGACTTTTAAAAGTACATGCGAAGAATAGTTTATTTAAGCCATCATTTATTCCATATAATTGACGCTCCTTAGTAAATTCACTTATTCAACTTTCTTTCCTGTGTTTTTATTCTAACAAGCTATTACTTGAAAAATTCTTAGAATGATGCAAAGAAATTGTATAAAAGGCTTCTCCATCTACAATCCGATCCCACTCAACAAAAGTATAGGCGGAATAGTTGTTTCGGACTGTTTGGAAACAAGGTTGATCTTGTGGATCATTACGAGAAGAAGTTAGAAGATATAGAAGAGAATGTAAGGCAACAACAATCAGATGTTTCGTTGGCGGGAGAAGTATGTCCTGAATTTCTTTATCTTATTCTATTAATATGCTAAAGTTTCAAATGTTGTCAATTTCTCATCAGCTGGTTTGGTGAATTGCTTTATCTTATTGTATCGATATACTAAAGTTTCAAATGTTGTCAATTTCTCATCAGCTAGTTTGGTGTGTGTTTGCTGGTCAAAGGATGGATCTAGAAATAGTGTTAGTAGTTGCAAAATCGGTAAATAAAAAAGTATAATAAAAATAATTTTAGCAAATACGATTAAAAATCAATCTAATATCAACGTGAACATTGTTTTTTTTTCTTCTTATAGAGTATGTATAGATACAAAATCTATGTACACACAATAACAATGTGAACATGTTTATAAGTTTTTTTTTAAGTATATTTTATTTTATTTTTAAAAGATTTTTTAGTTTAGATGATTTTTTTTTTAAAATTATATTGACATAATTTGGTGTTCTGATATGGAATATATTTAAAAATATTCAAATTTATTGGGAGCAAAGTATAAACTTATTGAAATTGAGGCTGTATATAAAAAAAATTTGGTGGGTGCAAAAGTACAACTTTCATTAAATATTAGAGGTGAAATCATAATATTCATTAAAACATGGGGTATAATTTTAATTATTAATTTTTTAGCGAGGGCACGGCACCCCATGCAGTAGATCCATCCTTGATGCTAGTGGATAGGTTGATTTTTTATTTATTTAAAGATTATACTCATAATCTATTATTATAGTATGTAATTCTTCTTGATAATCTTTATATTTGCAATGCCAAAGGAAGTTCGAGCTGCTTTTGTATCCTTCAAGTCTCGTTACGGAGCTGCAACTGTCTTCCACATGCAACAATCTAATAACCCGACACACTGGATTACAGAGCAAGCTCCAGAACCTCATGATGTTTACTGGCCTTTCTTTTCTGTGTCGTTCATGAAAAGATGGATTTCCAAGTTGCTGGTTATAGTTTCATGTATTCTTCTTACAATTTTATTCCTTATTCCCGTTGTTGTTGTGCAAGGTCTCACTAACCTGAGTCAATTGGAAATTTGGTTTCCCCTCTTGGAAAGTGTTCTAACCATGTAAGTAGTCATTTTTTAGTAGTGGATGCCATTTTTTTTCTCTCAAACAAAATGACAATGAGAAAGCTCTAGTTGTAAATGATCATGTCTCCGCAGTCTTGGGTGTTAAAAATGATATAGGCTACATGAGTACTCAATATGTTTCTAAAAATATGTACTCAAGTACGCCATACTGTATTGGTGTCTTTGTAAATCATAAAATTACCGGGTGGAAATTTGTTATCCCTTGAGGTAGCGTTTGGATTAAACTTTTTGTTCAAGAATGGGAATGAGATTCTCATTCTTGTTTGGATTAAGATTTTTTGGTCACGTGAATGACTTTGGAATGAGAATCTCATTCCCATTGCCATTTTTGAATCCCATTCCGATTCCAAAATTTTAATCCAAATGCTACATGAATGTTTTCAGACGCAAATCAGATTCTTGTTTTCATCAAATATCTTCATGACGCTGAATACTAACCCTAACACGTTTCTTGCAGAACTTTTGTGAGTCAAGTAATTACAGGATACCTGCCCAGTCTTATTCTTCAGTTGTTCCTAAAAATAGTGCCGCCTGTCATGGAATTTCTTTCATCCATTCAAGGATTTATTTCTCATAGCAACATAGAAAAGAGTGCATGTAACAAAGTAGTTTGGTTCACGGTATGGAACGTCTTCTTTGCAACAGTATTTTCTGGATCAATTTTGTATCAGGCTTCCATCCTCCTCGATCCCAAAAATATTCCCGCAAAGCTAGCTGTTGCTGTTCCAGCACAGGTGAGGCTACATTTCGTTTATGGAAATGCTATTTATATCGTTTATATAACTGTTTATAAAAAAGGGAGCTACAACGCTATTTGATAAGACCCTTGAGAAATTCAATTTTTTTGGGAGATGTTTCTGCCAGTCTGCTGCTCTACAGTCTAGATATTAATATGCATTTCAGACTACATACCAAAAAGTAAATTGAGGATAGGGCTCTATATAACAGAGTGATGAAAACAAGAGCTTTTTCCCTAAATATTTAAAACCAAATGCTCGGTCGTTTTAGGTGAATGATTAGGTTTTTTGATGCTCGTCGCTTTTCCTCAATTATTCTTCAAAATAAGAAGGAAAGGAGGATATCGTTTTTATGTGGTGAAGGACTGTTTCATTAATCCCTTTGTTACCTAGAAAGTTTTGTCTTCGGATGCTGCAAAAAGTTGATAAAATTTTATTGTTAGCTTTACCGTATTGGGATATCTAGATATGTAACCAGTTGCATGGCTAATAGACAGAGTCATCAGTCAAAAGAAAATTGGGCTATCAGGTTAAGTTGATACTAGATACGATTTTTTTTCCTGATAATGTTTTTATAACATTGAAGAACATCATATAGTTTGTATTATGATTTCCTTTGGATATAGGGAACTAGTTGCTTAGAACAAGAAAAACTGAACATTTACCTCCAAATCTGTAAGATTTCGCAATATGTTTCATAAATGCATAAAAAAGTTGCTTTGTGATATTGAATGCCAAAAAGTATTATTTGATCGTAGTGTGTGCATGTATAACATGTTCAATGTTCTTTGTCATGATATAGTTACTTTCTGCTGCAGGCATCATTCTTCATTGCTTTTGTTGTCACATCTGGATGGACAAGCGCTTCATCAGAGCTATTTCGTATATTCCCCTTTATTTGGAGTTTAATGAGAAGACCGTTTGTAGGAGATGTAGATGATGATGTTGAAGTTCCCTTTATTCCTTACCAAAGTGACATTCCGAGAATCTGTTTTTTTGGACTTCTCGGTATTACCTACTTCTTTCTAGCTCCGTTGATTCTTCCCTTCCTCTTGGTGTACCTCTGTCTTGCCTACATCATCTACCGCAACCAGGTTAGTATGCTGCCTTTTACGTTGAGGCGACCTTTCAAAAGATTATAAATTTGAAAATAAACATTACCGAAGTAAATTAATTTGCTGCTGTTATTTGCTGTTGGCTCTTTGTTGTGGTACTTGATATTCTTTTTTGAACATTTATTTTGTAATATAGACAGCTTGCTACTAGTTGCTAGTGTTGTCAGTACAATTATATGGATAGATTTTAAATTATGGAACCCTAAAATGAAGAGTCTCCTTTGAAGTTTCACTTTACAGGACAAAATTAATTTTAGTCTCGTAAATCGGAACCATTAAAGATGAAGAATCTTCATCATACTTGTCCCAGTTTAATAGAACAAAATGAAGAGTCTTTAATTGAAGACGACTTGATGAAAGAGCAAAAATTGACTGAGGCGCGCCTCAAATACAGCAAGAGGCATGCACCTCGGGGGCTTTTTAAAACACTGAACCCAACATCGGCCTGGTGCATTCAAGGACAAACTTCTTGTGTGTGGACCCCAAGGTTTGAAGTTTGAACCCAAGTGGAAAAGGACGTAGCAAACCATCTTGACCATTAGGCAACCCCTTGGGGGTTGCACTTTGTCTCTTTGATGAGACATTTTATTAGCACTCTTGTACAAATACCCGCAACTAATCAATTTCCTTATGACGGATAGTAGTTCACTTGGATATTATTTAAGGGTGTGAGATGTTGGGCTACCGCCCTTGTTGGCATAATTACACTTGCCTGTAGTTTTGTTCTGGTGAATGCAGTAGTAAGAACTTAGTCAGAAAAAAAGTTAATGTAGTGTAATCTGTTAACAACAGTGCATGCCTTAGAGGATGAGTCTTGACACATTGCGTCCTTGTGACATTGGATTCAAGTCAGGGAAATAGTCTCTTTGGAAAAGCACTGGGAAGACAACATGCATATATGATCCTCCCAACTTCACAGTGTTGGAAGCCTTGTGCCCATGCCCTGGGCCGCCCGTTTAGTGCATGCCTTATTGTGCGTGATACTATTTTATCTTATAATTGTCATTTAATCATACCATGTTCCATGTATTCTCTAGCAGTTCATTGTTCTTTGCTATGCAAGTATGTTTTATAGCACTTGTGTGATGCACCTGCCGACTTGTATAATTAACCAGCCTTTTGCTTTTGTTAACTGACTAGGATGAGGGGCTTTTCCGTGCCTATGAAACAGACTAATTGTTAAAACATCGTGTTATGGTTTGGGAGTTGGGACATAACTTGTTTTGATGCACTGTAATTTTTGTCATGCAGTTCTTGAATGTATATGCACCCAAGTACGAAACCGCGGGCAAATTTTGGCCCATTGTTCACAATTCAATGATATTTTCTCTGGTACTGATGCATGCCATAGCAGTGGGAATTTTTACAGCGAAGAAGCTCTCTCTAGCATCAACCTTAATTTTTCCTCTTCCGGTGCTCACTCTTCTCTTTAACGAGTACTGCCGAAAACGCTTCCTACCCATCTTCATTTCTTACTCTGCTGAGGTATGTCCACCCAATACAATATTGTTACTCTTTTTTCTTCACGTTTTCGTTGATTTGATCCAACTGTCTAAAGCTTCAAAATGTTGGGAAAAAATGCTCTTTCTACCTATTTCGTCTATTGACTTTTATTTATATACCTGTAATAGACATGATGTCAATGATATCTCATCAGTTCCCGTGTTCTAGTTTCGTTTTCTTAAGGTTATGTTAATAACTAATTCTCGTTCCTCATCTTTGCTGTCGATTTTATGCATTCAGACATTGATAAAGAAGGACAAGGAAGAGGAGAACGATCCTACAATGCCCGAGTTTTTCAATAAATTGGTAACCATCTATCAGGACCCGGCTCTGGTGCCAATTAATTTCTCCACAAATTCGGACACTTTTGTCAGCCCCCTTCTATCTGAAGGGAGGAGCTGAGGTATGATTAGAAATATTGGTGGTTCTGTTATGTACTTGTCCGTTTCTGTATGCGATTTTTTATTCTTGAGCTAAATGAAAAAATGGTCCCGAAGGGAAGCATACCTCGGCATGTTCCTATTGTTCTATTCTAGATATAAAAGTCATTACAGGTTGTTTTACGACAGAGTTGGTGTTATGCAAATTCGTAGGCCAATTTTTTTTCTATTTGGTTTTAATTTGTTCGATATCTGAGTGATTTGATGTGTTCTAATTTGGTGTCCAAAATGACGTGGCAGTCCATGTGGCAAACTCTATTTCTTATTTTTGTGAAACAATATTAAGTTTAATCGAATAATAATTTGACAAATATGATACCACCACTTTCCCGTGAATTTTGGGCACGGAGCGCCCGATTTATGAAACATATGGTACACTCGACTATATTTAATTCGTTCAACTCATCATCAATATATTTGAGGTGTCATATCTAGTTAATTGACATATCACTTTGTACTATAGCATTACTCATTACTAGATATCATAGTCATATTTAGACACAACTCATTTTTTGCAAATCATGTGGTATGCATATCTAGGGTTTAGAGAATGAACATTTGGTATAGCCACAGTAGGAGCAATGCTTTGAAAAGCAGTATGATAAATAATATCGGTCTGACCACCATTTCAAGGTACACTTTTTATTGAGAGGTTGCGATGTTCTACCTTTCTATGATTTTCGAACACCGAAGAAATAAATATCTGGAAAGAGTGTCATTGTCCACACATCAACATAATAAGAGGATATTCCAAGAGCATTGAGCTATTTGAGAAGAATATAGGAAACAAAATCCAACATCATGAATAAGCAATGTCATTAAGCTCAAGTAACATTTCATGGTTCTATAACAACAAAGAATGCAAATGGCACCATAATATTTGAACTATAATTACAAAAGGTTTTCCCATTTTGAATATAGTACGAGAATTTGACACTGCATTAAACAAGAAACTCAGACGCCGGGTTAGCAGAATCATCATGCACGCAGTCTTTACTTTATACCGGTGTCTTAGAAGAATTATCATGTACACAATCGTTTCTCTACTCTACCGTCTAAAAGTCACGAGACAACAACCGTATTGTTGGTATACACCAACATATATCTCGAACCATCCATACAAAAAATACCCAAATCCAGCAATTCCAACAACTTGGCATCTCCACATTACTAAGCCAAGAAACTACACTGATACTATATCCATATTCAAGGCAATGTCAAGTAAGCATGTAAAGACCTATTTGGAAGGATATGCAGCTACAGTTTCTATAATGGAGCAAGACTGAAATTCGTCGTCTCGACTTTTAAGTTGGGAGATCAAATTAAAGAAATATCACCAAAAGAGTGTTTCCCTAACTCGAAATATCACCACTTGCAGAGAGACTGTTTTCCTAACTCGAAATCGCAACTTCTAAATCAGGTTGATGAAAAAGAAAGTTTTTGCAATCTATATCCAACAATTCACTAAAAAATTTGGCATCTTCATATCATTAAACCAAGAAACAGTCCTCATGCTACATTCATTTACAAGATAATGTCAAGTAAGGCACTCACAAATCTAGTCAGAAGGAATTGCATCTACATCTTCTAAAATTGAGCGGGATTCGCCATCTGAGGCTTCCAAGTTATAAGATCTGCAGCAGAAGTAAAAAACTGCATTATTCATAAAATCAATAAGCACCACAAATGAATGCATTATCACCAAAAGAGGCCCTTCCCATAACCTCGACGAACCATCTCCATAGCTCAGTGTCTTAACCCTATGCTCAAACAACCCTTCAACGAAAGCCATTCCTATCGTTGATCCGAGAAATATGAGCAAACCCACCTGAGTCTGACCCTTAATCAACAAATCTGCCCGGAGCAATGCCTGAGGTCCCGAAACATCCTCCAAAACACAAATCACTATACCAAGGTTGCAAATGATAATGGCTTTGGCAAAAACAATAGAGAACACAAACCCTAATGCTATTGCAGCATACACAATGACATCCGCCGAAAACCCAATTACAGAAAACAAACTGCAGGTGACAATAATGAGAACAAAGAACAATGTAACACAACCGACGATCACAATGCACATCCACAAATAAGTCGAAACAATCTTCCTCCAAATCCTGCAGATCATCACATAAAACTTGGAAGAATCGAACTTTTTCCTCGAATAAGTACAATCCACGGTGTAAAGAACAGCGGATTTCGATATCAACAGCAACGTGATCGAGAAAGGGAAACATATAATAGACGAAACGGACATTTCGGAGAACCTCTGGCAAGATTGTCTGATGAAAGGCCTCAGAGGCAGACCACTGGATTTAGCCACTAACAAGAGCCTAACAGTCAGTGATTTCACAAGAGATTGATCAACAAACACATTGGACAAAAAAACAGCCGACACAGGACAAATCAAAACAGCTGAAATCATCATGAAACCAACCGAATTGAACCGGAGAATCCTTACAGCTTCTTTCAAAATTTCCAAAGCACTCATTGAATGGAACTGATAAATATTATCATCCCTGTGACCAACATCACCAGAATCATCTGATTCTTGCTCAAAAGATGCCAAATGGGTCTCCTCACACCCCTCCTTCTTCGCAGGATCGAACCTAAGAGAAGCTCCACCGGAAGATTCCATTTTTACACAAGATCTCAACGAATTGAACCAAACCCAATATTCTAAAACAGATAAATTACAAATCTGTTGTATCGGAATCGAGCTTGGAGGAGCTCCACGCGAGGTGGGTGTTGTTACGTTTACATGTAGAAGATACAATATTACGATAACGAAGAAACATATATGGGAATGTGAAGATTTGCAAAAGTATCACGAAATTGACACCGTGAAGTACCTTCGGAAACGGAGCGGACGACGGTGGCGTTGGGAGCCTGGATGCGATTGATGAACCGGAAGTGGAGGCGGAATTTTGGGGTTTGGCGTGATAGGTTGTGAAAATATGAAATTGGAATGATCTATGAGCTTTAGAGGCGTTTGGATTAGGGATGACAATTTGGGTCATCACCCGTGTCACGGCGTGAATTTAAGTGTGTTTGGCCGTTTTGGTCCAGCATAAATGGGTGCGTGTTGTGTCATGGGTCATAATTCAGCACAATGAGTAAGATTTCAGTACATTTGTTTGATTACTAGGGTGTTTTAGTCTTTTTGTGTCGATTTTTTATTTGTGAGATGGTCTGCGAACTAAGTGACTAACGAGTTAATCATGATTTCGGTCTATTTGTTAGGCTTGTATGAGTGGGTTGGTCATCAAGCTCACAGTTTCATATAGCTTTTTTATCATCCGATTTAAAGTAACAAATTATTAATTTTTGCGCCAAAAAATACAAGATTCATTTTTAGGAAAGAAAAAAAATTCAATATTCAGTTATAAAAAAAGAGAACAAAATGAATATTTATATTATCAAGTTATTTAAGAGAACTAGTATTAAAAATAAAAATCTCAATTGTATTTCACTTCAAAATAATAAATCATATAGAAAATCAAACGAAAAAGTGTATGCAAAAATAACTGTAGCTTCGTGACATTTTCATGACCGCATAAAAGTAAAGTTTTCAAGATGCAAATGCAAATGCAAATGTTGTTTCCTTCCAATCATTTGAACTGAAATTAGTTGTGGAAAGAACACATTACTTTGCAAGCTTTTCATGAAATGCATTATGTATAAACGAAGTCAATTTTGTGTGTTATTGTCACCATGAATTCATTGGTATTCTTTCATGTCATATATCACTTAAGTATATTGCCTTTATAGGTTGGCAACCATCTAGTCTAGGAGGGAAGAAAAAGAGAGATAAGTTTTAGTATGCAAATTCTCTCAACTATATATTATATTTCTATTTATAAATAATATGAGATGTGGGAGAAAATTTAAATAACAATCTAGAAGAGCTTTATGATGTAGTTCTGAAAATTAAATCGGGTTATGTGAGAAATAATATTAGTGGATGTCGATATGAATTAGGTATCTTAGACTATTAGAGTAATTTTCATTATATTGTATATTCTATTTTTAGTAGGAGTGTGTTATTTACCCCTATATTTATACAAAGAGCTCATTGTTGTACACAATAATATAATCAATAAAATATGATATTCTTTCTTATATTTTCTCTCGTATCTTGTTCGTTTTTGCTACTCAATTCACAACTGGTTCTATAATTTTAATTTTTTTTTAATTTGTAATTTTACCTCTTTGTAGTCCTTCCCCATTTGAATTAGATCAACACAATAGTTCATCGATATTAAAATATCTTGATTTAACGGCAAAATTATTAAATAATATATATAATGAAATGATGGTGCTTATATGATTTTTTTAAAACTACTAGGGTCGTTTTGTCTAAAGAATTTACTAGATGAAGATTCCGTGCATCGCACGGATGAATATACTAAGAAAAAATTTTATTTTTATTTTATAAATGACCGATAAATATATATATATATATAACAAGTTTTTGAATAAGTTTGTTATTGTTTTTAATTAATAGATAATTTAAAATAACAAATCAACTTTAAATATAAGATAGACTTTGAAAGATAACATGATTATTTAAACTAAATAAATCATACATCACTTCATTATATACATAATTGCTAAAAGTCTAAAACAATTC
>JAYMTF010002643.1:0-17489 GCA_036897485.1 Pelargonium nanum | reverse complement strand
CTAGTTCCTAACTCTCCAGATGAGAGACTTGCCCACTTTTAAGAAAACCTAGTTTGAAATTTTTATATATAGTTAATTAGTTGATGAAAAACGAAACAGAAGATGGTTAATTTTTCCTCTATTTAATTTAATTATTTGGAAAAAAAAAAACTCAACTCAAATAAGTTGAGAGACGAGTTGGATAGGCGCAAACCCAATTTCGTAGTTGTTGTGGACAATCCCAATTTGTTGGTGCGACTCTCTGGAGACACAGAGACAACGATGAAGCTATCATTTTCTCTGCCTCCAAAACCATCCTCCAAATCCAAGAAGCCAATCCTCCAAGCTTCTTCAACCTCTTCCAGATTCAGCAACGACGACGATCATCACAGCGACGCTCCCAAACCCGAGTACCTCACTGAGTTCGATCCCTCCAAAACCCTAGCCGACAGCCAGGCCAAACTAATCGTCATCCCTCCCAAAGAGAACGAATGGAGGCCTCTCAAGAAGATGAAGAACCTCGAGCTCCCCGTCACTGCCGACTCCGATCCCAATATCCGCTTCGAGCTCGAATCTCCTGCTCTCGCCGACATCCACGATCCCTCCAACATGTCCTACGGCCTCAATCTCCGCACCTCCAGTAAAGGCGATTCTGAACCCGCCGCTGAATCCAACGGCGCCGGAGGAGAGGAGGAGCGTCCGAGATCTGCTCCTGTAGAGAACCTAATGTTGGAGAAGTTGAAAGAGGATCTGGATCGGTTGCCGGAGGATAGGGGTTTTGAAGAGTTCGCTGATGTCCCCGTCGAGGGTTTTGGTGCTGCTTTGCTGAGAGGTTATGGTTGGCATGAGGGAAGAGGTATTGGGAGGAACGCTAAGGAGGATGTGAAGGTCAAGCAGTACAAGAAGAGAGCCAAGCAGGAAGGGTTAGGGTTCTTTAGTGATGCGAATCCTCCTTCAAGAGGCGATTCAAATAAGGAATCTACTGAGAAACAGAGGGACAGTGAGCAAAGCAATAGCAGGAAAGAGAAGGAGAAGGAGAAGGAGAAAGATAAGGCTAGACAACATGGAGATGAAGGTATTTTTGTTGGTAAGGATGTGAGGATCATTGAGGGAAGGAACATTGGTTTGAAGGGTAGAGTTGTGGAAACATTGGATGATAGAGAAGTTGTTTTGAAACTCTCAAGGAGCCAAGAAGAAGTAACCGTGCGCATACGAGATGTTGCAGACTTGGGTTCCAAGGAAGAAGAGAGGTGCCTGAAGAAACTAAAGGAGCTGAATATTCATGAAGGTAAAGGCTCTGATGATAAAAGGGTTAGTAAGCGAAGCAGGGAAGTAAGTGGTAATGCTAATGGAGCCTCTTACCGAACAGATGATCATAGGGAGCAAGTGAAGTCCAGTAAAATTTCATGGCTCGCCAGTCATATTCGGGTTAGAATTATCAGCAAAGATTTGAAGAGAGGGAGATTGTATTTGAAGAAAGGTCAGGTGGTAGATGTTGTTGGGCCAACCACATGTAATATAACTATGGATGAGAACCAGGAGCTCGTTGAGGGGGTGAATCAGGATCTTTTAGAGACTGCACTTCCCCGGCGAGGGGGGCCAGTTCTTGTTTTGAATGGCAAGCATAAGGGTGTGTATGGGAGCCTGGTGGAGAAGGATTTGGACCGGGACACTGCTGTGGTCAGGGATGCCGATAACCATGCATTGCTCAATGTGCGTCTCGATCAGATTGCTGAGTATATTGGAGATCCTAGTTATATTGGATATTGATTTTATTGAGAGCACAACGTAAGACCTATTGATGGGGCCGGTATTTGGATCAATAGGTAATTTTGAGTTGCTTGTCTGACTAGCATATTTTTATATTTGTATGTTTCTATCGCAATAAGTTATAAGGATTTTGCATTTCACTATTTATGGATCTATCTGTTACTTCTGTTTTGCTGATAAATCTATTGCATTCAACTTTAAATTCAAAACAAAATTGGTAGAATCTGGATAAAGGTCTTTGCCACTATGTTAATTGGATTTGGGTTTGGCAATATGTCTGGAAATTAGCTGTAACAAAAACCAATTTGCTTACTGCTCTGAGCATATTTGTTCTTTTATATTTCCTATGGCATTATAATAAGCTTTTGACATTGAGAAATAGTTGCTTACAAAAATAATATCATCTTTGTTTACTTTGCCATGTGTTTTTGATAATGGCTAGTCCATTGGAAATTTTCTATATCTCCATAATTGCCACTCATTATTTAGAAATTGTATGCCTTCGGGGTTTGATGAGGATAAACGATAGATAACACTATCTCTACGTTTCTACAGATGTATATGGCTATTAAGATTGTAGGCAACATGTGGAATCACTAGTCATGGATCCTCGTAGTTGTTTCCTTTTGCCCTTAATATTTGATATTTTTGTTAGCTGAAGTGTCCAATGTGAACTTGCTATTTTATCCCCCTTGCTAATTGCAATAATAATTCTTAACCTAAAAAGTTAGGTAGGAGTAGTTTATGGAAGGCCCTATGTAAACCAGTTTTATACATAACAACACATAAACCCCTTTCTTCATGCTGTCCTCTAATATCTTATTCTGATTGATAACATGTTCTTCCACCTAAATTAATCTCTCTCTCTCTCTCTCTCTCTCTCCCCCCCTTGCGGATCTTGTCATAATTATATCCACTGATAACCCTGTGTGATCCAAGTCTCGTCAATAGTATGTGAGTGGTTGGTTCTCTTTTCACTTGTTCTAAGATTCATCCTGTTTTGTGGGATATGTCTTTTGCGTACTGAAAACATAAGCATACTAGTTGTTGTGTATGTATACTGTATGAAATTGAAGTAACCAAGGTGCTCGAGGTTGTTGTCCCATGTATTATTTCATTCAACCCCAAATTCTTAATGTGCAAAGATTATAGCCGGATTATTTATTTTGTTTATTCTTCAAGATGAGGTTAAATTAGCTTAATAAGTAATGAAGCATATTGTAACTAGGACTAATCTTGTTTCAATAGTATTCATGTGAATCATTTTTGTGATCCATAATGAGTCAGGATTATGCGCTTGCCTTTACCAAAATGGTAAATGCATGTTACATAGATGATGTTTGGCAAGGGGTATAGAACACATCTTATAGAGTTAAAAGGGATAAAAGCCACCTTTGAATTATCAGTTCATTGTTACTTAATTTTCAGATTGGGATCAAAACCAAACATTGAACAAGTCTAGTGTGGTCGTTTCTTTTATAACCCTATCTTATATCAGTATCCACTTTATAATCTTGTTCAAATATAGCTATACTGTATACCCTGAAGTGTTTATGTCGCAGCTTTTCCTTTCTTTTCAAATGCTAGCAGCCCTTGGAACCACTCTTCCACATTGAGCCCATGACACTTGATGGACAGCTTTGTATTGTATTCCTTTGTTGGTGGTTGTTGTCTTCAATGTTTTCATCTTGTACTTCAGTTGTCTTTAACTGCGTGCCTTGTGATTATAACTTGTTAGTCTGTGTAGTATAAGTATTTCATGTTTTTGAGCTTCTTTGTATGGCTGCATTAGTTGTTCTGGATTTGTATATCCTACACAAGTGGATTGAAAGACCGCACCAAGTTTTTTTTGTCTGCTCTTATCATGAATTGCTGATGGTCTTTATGATCTGCCTTGGTCGCTTTAGATAAACATGTAAAAAGCATATGATTAAATATATTTTATTTCAGTGATCTTGTAAATAGTGGAAGCAAAAAAAACTTTTTCTATAACTTATGTGTTAATTTTTTGCAGTCCTGTGCTTGTTTCTTCCAGCTGGTGTGTTTTGTGTTGCAAATCTTGATGGTTATTTTCCAGTCGATAGGTGCAGCTTTTCTCCAATGCCCCGGATTCTTGCTGCAGCATCCTTCTTGGGCGAGACATGTAAGGATTCGACTTGTGATGTAGTAGAGTTTGTTGTATCTGTAACTTCTCAAGAGTTCCATTTCTGTTCTTTATTTGGGTCTGATTTATTATGGGTTGGTAGCAAACTGAAATACCTTAGAATACAGTAGCAGAATTCACATGCTAATATGCACATTATTGATGATGTATCGTCCTTGAGCTATCCACACATGCTGATATGCTTATTTGATTATTACTCAACATAAACACAACTGATACATTATTGATACTCCTAGTGTTCAAACATGATCTACACATGCTGATATGCTTTATATGATTATTATGTGACATAAACATGTATTTTTAGTGTTCAAACATAACCACACATGCTGATATGCTTTATTTGATTCTCACCGAACACAAACACAACACTGAAAGGCTAGGTAAAGTCTCTCACGGACCAGCCTAGGGGAAGAAAACAAATACACGACTGTAGGTCGCGGACTTTTGAGTCACGCGAATAAGCCTTTAGTCCTAGGCATTTATTTTTCACATATAATGCTATCAAGCAGGACCAAATATAGGATAAGAGTTTTTTGTCATGAGCATCAGCATAGTATCATACATAATTGCAGCACACCAGGGCCCCGCAAAGCAAAGCACCTACTCACGTCTCACGGTCACAGGCATGGCATTCCTAGCGGCGGAAACTCCTGACTTCACGAGGCGGCTCAGCACCAACCTCGTCTCCGCGGAGTTTGACCACCGTGTAGATGCCGGCGCCGGCCAGGGCACCAAGGGTAGGTGCCACCAGGTATATCCACAACCCTCTATAATTTCCTGCTGCAACGGCTGGGCCAAGGGTCCTAACTGGGTTCATTGAACCACCACTGGACGGCCTGCCATGTTGAAAACTCAACAATTAATTCACGTATTCAATTCATTTTGGAATCTTCTCTCCTTTGTTTTTCAAGTAAAAGAGGCAGGTTTCGAAAAAGTCAAATAAAATTGTCTTAATATAGTTCATCAATTTTGCTTTATCTTAATAATTTGTCATTATATATCGATTTAGTCTAAATAAGTGGTAACCTGAAAATGAGTATCAAATCTATGTAACAGGTAGGATTGAATTTTCCTGTTATATCTTTATGTGCTTCTAACTAATTTGAGTGAATACTCATTTTTGAGAGGAGAAGAATATTTGATTATTATGTCTGTCAACTTAGTTTAACAATAAGGAAGTCAAATTGTTGAATTAAATTCAAAATAAAGCAAAATTGAAAGACCAAATTGTGAGGGGACTAGTTTAGAACATCTTTTATAGACTAGTTTGATTTTGAATTTAGGGCACACAACAGGTGGGTATAGATAGGTAGGTTGAATGAGAACAAAGGTGGCTATGTCTAATAATGTGTAGTGTAATGTAATGTAGTGGTGATTTGATTACTTTCCGTAGTCAATAGTTTGTCCATATTTAATTGGACCCCTCTCACCATCAAATCACAATAATCTCCATTTTCAACTCTTTTGTTAACATCAATTGCATATGCCCCTTGTATTACTATTTTCTTTACACTATATTGTTTAGGTAAAAGACCCAAAATAGTCATTCTACTTTCGTGTTTCGACTCGAAATAGTTCATGAATTGTTTATATAAAGTTTAAGGGTAAGGACCATTTTTAGGTCGAAACACAAAATCCAGATATCATTTTGGGTCGGAACATCAGAGCTTAGGGGTTATTTTGAGTTTAAAAAAGTTGAGAAATCAAATTGAGCTCATACACCAAAGAGTTCAGAGACCGAATTGAGTACTTTACGTATTGTTTATATATAAACGAGAAAAGTACTAACCCAGCCACAAGAATGTTAAGCATAACAGTTGCACCAACAGCAATGCCTGCCAATTCTCCAACCTATCCAAACAAATGATCCACACCATCAGCTATCAACTTCAACTAGAGATCAACAAAATGTACATGAAAATTGAAATGAACTTACGGCTCGAGTGTCAGTAGCCACCGCAGTCACCACAAACAAGAGATTAAAAGTGATGAGGAATTCGAGCGCGAAAGCCTGGCCGGTGCTGACCGATGGGACCGTGACTCCTCCCGACATGAAGGGATGGAACACTCCTTTCAGCGCAAAGGACGCACAAATGGACGCTGATATCTGAGCCGCTATGTATGCAGGAACGTGCACCCACGGGAAGTGTCGCAGCGCTGCGAAAGCAATGGTCAGGGACGGGTTCAGGTGAGCCCCCGATATGTGTCCCGTCGACAGAATCACGATCATCACCGCCAGCCCCGCGCATGCCGCGTTCCCGATCAAGGTCTCGGCTCCGCCGTACTTTTGGTTCACAATGGGTGCCGCTGTTGCCCCGAATATCAGTATAAATGTTCCCACAAACTCAGCTCCAAGCTGCAACACATAATTTGTTAATCGATTTCGAGGTTAATTTAGTCTTTTCACCACGTGAAATTATCCAAAATAAAAAATTAAATCATTGCGTTATATAAAAATAATTAGTCGGTTGTTATTATTCTGTTTGCGTCTTAATTTGGACTAATTAGTAGTATTAAATTAAGATATCTAAATCACTACATAAGTTGACAAAAAATGGTGACTGTGATATTGGTGTGCATGCCCAAACTACTTCAATATAAGTATTTTTGTTTCATTTAATTCATCAGCCACAGCCATTACTAAACAACCTTGATCAAATAACAGAATATTGTTTTCTACCCATTTTAAATAAAGAATTAGTTTAGGATTTGTTAGGCACTAATTGAAAGTTTAAGAAAATAATAATAATTTAAGATTATATAGCAATTGAAAAGGTCAACACTACCCCAAAACCCACAGCAATTGTTGTTGACTTCACACATGTAATTGATAATGTACATCAATTTTAATTTTGTAAACTCAGTGAGTTGGTACCTTGCGAGTGAGAGAGATGTCAGGGCCTCGGAAATCAGAGAAGCACGAATGGGAAAGCTGATTATCGCCCCACGCCGGAGCTCCCACCGGCAGGCACTTGCACCGTCCCATCGACTTCCGATCGTACGACAGCGAGTCCACCCTCGCCGACGTGAACAGCGGCCCTCCCGGCGTCCCCGGAGTCGCCGGCGCCGACACTGGTGGTGTTTCTCCTTCCGGCATTTCAACTTAAAATTTACGAAGAACTTTTTTTTTTGTTTTTTTTATAAATAAAAATTGGATGATAGAAACTTTGTAGGAAGATTTTACATGATTTGGAGGCTTTTATAAAATTTTCTCTAAGGCACTGTCTTAATCTTTCCCAGGATTTCTACCACCACTGAAGATAAAATAAAAACAATTTTAACGAAACATAATCAAATTTAAATATTTTTTTGTTTTTTTTTTGGGGGGGTTTGATTTATAAAAGAGTGAAGAGGCTGAAGTTACATAATTTGGAGGTTTTTATAAATGTTTCTCTAAGGAAGAAAAACGAAAAGAGCCAGATTATAGGATCAAAAGATAGAGAATAATCAAACTAAATTTGATTCAAGAAGCATAAAAACTAAAAACAAAAGCTTTTTGAGATTTTTTTTGGGTGTTAAAAACAAAACTTACATGCTTGAAATGTTTTTATAAAAGTGGGTCTAAGGAGCTATAGATTTGAAAAAATCCAGATTCAAAACAACAAGCGACTCTAAATTAGAAGCAAAACAGAGAGCAACAAATTGATCTCCAGATTGAAACTTGAAAGCAAGAAGACGAAGATGGAGACAAAATGGTGAGAGAGAAATAGAGAGTGATAAAATTAAAAATGCAGAGAAGAGTGAGAAATGCATAAATGCGATGTATCAGTATATATACACAAAACGAGGACATCAATTTATTTATTAATCTTAATAATTATATTAATATATATTTAAACAACAATGAAAATAAAATAAAAAGTCAATGACCATCTCATCATAATCATCTTCATGGCTATTTCCATTTGATGCTAAAGTTACATGTTACCTCCTATTGAGGTTGGTCACAGGCAATAGAGATGGCGTGTTGATGCAACCAAAACCACACGATTAGGTGGGACCTACTTATACGTAAGCTCTACTTTTTGCTTTTATATAAATAAATAATTGCCACCACCCTATCTCTCAATAATGTATTAAACAAATATGGTCATCGGAAACTAAAACACAGACAATAAATATTGCTAATAATTATAATATATATGTCATCGAAGATATTATATGTTAAAGCTATAATGAAAGTATTTTGTGATTGCTAAAGATGCAAATATGTCCCTCTAATGTGCTTACACCATCTTCAATTTTTAATAGGAAAGTAAACACAAAAGTTTCAAATATATGGTTAATGAATATATATTATGTTTGACTACAAAATAATTATAAAGGAGCAAAAGGTTTAAATATATTGCATTTACTTAATTACCCTTCAATTTAAAGAATGAGTTATTGTATGAGTTTGAATCTATTGATCAATACTTAGCATGTTTTGAGAAATAAATATCAATACAATGATAATATTCACGAATATATACAAATTAATGTCATATATTAAGTTGTAGAAATGTGATAAAATCCCAATGCACGAGATAAGGTGAGTCATAGCTACTCGGGGCATAGAAGAGCGACTTGATTACTAATATTCGATTGCGAGCAAAACGAATGAGTGTAAAACTATACATTTACGAGAAAAAAGAACTCAAATTCGAAGCAATATAAAGTACTAAATGTTGTAAAATATGTAATATCATTTACACCAAACTATGTTAATATATTTCATTGTTTAATGTGTACATTGGACCACGATTTAAAGATTATTTATATATGAAAACAAGTTGAAAAAAAACATGGATGAAATTCAATTGAACTCAACCATGTTTTAAGCACTACAATAGTCAACTATTTTTTTTTTTTTTAAAATATTTGTGTATATAAATTGAAAAAGAAAGGTGGTATGGTAATGAAATAGATGGAGATGATTAATGAGGAAGTGGTAGGGCTGGTTGTCCTATACTGCTTGCACTTGGAATAATATTAGGACTCCCTTTTGATTCTCCTCACCAACAATTATTGATCCAATTCCAGTGACTCACACAATATGCTCAAATTACAAATTGGCCTCTACTATAACTATACACAACCAAATAAATATATATAAATAAGCATCAATTGCACATTCAACAACTAATTCATAATTGAATATCAACTCAAAATTAAGATAATTGAATTATTTCTAATTTATTCCATATAAGGTCCAAAATATGAGCACCAAACAAGAATTAATTAGTTCAAAACATAATATAACTTATAGGTAGTGCCAAATTTTAAATTACCATTTAAAGGAAAATGCTATTGATGGCTTGGCCCTCTTCTATATTCAAACTTCTAGACATGGTGACAAAATGATGGCCTAATCCTTCTTTAATTTTGTTCCACATTAAGACTAGATTCAAAGGCTAATTAAATTAACATTATTACATGCTATCATGTATATACATAGAGAGATCAATGAGTTCCAATAAGACTTATTTAAAACACATTTGAATTATGATATGATGGGTGCTCCGCGCCCACAAAATTATTTAAGCAGATATGTGTGTTAATTTATGACGTGTTAAATACTCATGAGCTTGATTGAGTTTCAGTCATTAACTATACATATATGTACATCAGTTTGACAGTTTAACTTTTAGGTTTAGAGATGTCAATGAAATATTACAAATAATTTATGTGCATTGCAATTTATTTATTTGACATCTTATTGACATAAAATTTATGTTTTATTGTTATGCAATTCATAAAAAATATTTACTTTCATCAAGTACTTGACAAATATGTCATTTTTTGGCATGCAAATTACTATTTTCCATGCATGCATATGATTACTATATATTATGATTCATTTATCATAATTAAGTGTGGTTACACATGGTCGTTTTTTACTGATGATAGTACTTAACACATAAATTAAAAGAATAAAAAGCAGTGCAACAATGATTAGCTTTCACACATTCCATCGCTTCCTTTAATTAACATAAAGCAATAGTAGAGAGTTTCTCTATAATCAATTCATTAAGAACATAATTATAATAATATTAATATGTACTTTTTAGAAAAACCCTACATCCTAACTAGTGGGGGTTGAGGCTGGGTGGAAGAGTTGATGCCACTAATTAATCAAATACTTAATTATAACATAAAAAGAAATTAATAATGGCTAATGATTGTTTATGTATAAGATTCTTTGTAAGTGTCATTAGGCAAAGCAATCAAACACAGAATACTTGAATGCCAAGTTCACAACCACCTCCTTCCACAATCTCTAGTATTCATCACAATCTCATATACAAGAATACTTGAATGCAAAGTTGTTAACCCACCTCCTTCCACAATCTCTAATCTTCATCAAAAGCTTTATATCCATAATTAATTAATACCATTTTCCCAACAACAAATAAAGTACATATAAAAGAAAACTTACAGGCGAGGGGAGCAGAATTACCTAAACCTGAATCTAACGCTTATTAGCTACAACCTCCGTTCTAAAGTAAGTGTCATTTTACAATTTTTATTGCAAAAATACGCCATATTTTTTAATTGTACATCTCTCATCATTTTAAGTGACCAGTTAATGATTACTCACACTTATTTATCCAACAAAAAAGCGAATAATCAAATAAATTAATTTGATTCTTTGAGCTGATTTCTTAATATGTGTCAATGACGGTAAAACGACACTTATTTTGAAACAAATGCGGTACGAGTGAAATTATTTGATCATATCATTAACAACATTACTGATTCTACTAAATTGTAAATACTCTAAACACTAGTGATGGAATGGGGTGTAGATTTGAAAATGAGGCCCAATCTTCCTTCTCCTCTCCACTTTATTTAGCCTAGGATTTTTACAGGCAATTACTTAATCAAGAAAGTGATGCATAAAAAGCATGAGATGGTGTTTCAACAATTTGAAATCAAGAGAAAACAAAATGCTAGAGAACTAAAATTTGTTCTATATTTCCCCACAACAATGTAATTTCATTAGTAATATAATATCCTTCTTTGCTGCACCATATTGTCATATTATTTTTTGCCTTCAATTCTATATTTATTTGGTAAGTTTAAATAAAAGCCTAAACAACCCAATTAAGAAGTAATCTAATAAAGAAGAAAGAAATTGAGTGTTTGGGGACAAGAGATGGTGGATACCCTTTTTTGAGATTCTTGAATGATAAAAGTTTGAAGCTCAAATTCAATAGAGCCTCTTTACTTTATTTTCTCTCTCTCTCTCTCTTCTCCATTTTGTCTTTGTGAGAGATCTCAATCAAGCAAACAAACAAACAAATACTTCTCTTCCCTAATTCTCTAACAAAAGTGAATATTTGTGGAATCCCACATCCCACATTCTTTCATGTTCTCCATAATAACCAATTACTTAATGATTCAAAACATAAACAAAAGCATCTCTTTCTAACATAAAATATTAGCAAAGTGGTGGAGTGATCACACTACTTGATTTTGATTCCATCTAAATCATCGCGGCTAAGAAAGTGACTTGAAATACATGTGTCATGAATGTACAGAAATCATTCAAAATTCTGAACTACAAATCGGACTAATTCTAGAACCTAAGATCTGATTTTGTTCAATCAATGCGTTTTATTTTCAAATGTTGGCATATTTAGATGAATCCATCGGTTCATATCTTAACCGATTGAACTTTCAATTCGATGTTTAAGGCATTGACATATGGTTATCATAATTCGATAATAATTTTGCATAATGAATTATTATGCCTCGTCCTATGGCATCGGATCATGAGAATATACATACGTGCATACAATAAGGAGCAAAAGTTCCTTTAGACTAATGCTAAAAGTCATGATTGCATGTGAGATGGACAGACTGTGTTCTGACCATCAATTTCTCTTTTCTTTCGAAGAGAGTTTTATGCGGTAGAGAGGAGACTTTTGGGACTTCATTCTTGTGTAGACCCTACTCCTCCACTTCCTCTTCTCATCCCCACTTTTTTCTTCTTAATTTTCTATAAATATCCATTAAAATGGTGCTTAAACTTTGAGGATTGATATAATTCAATCTCCATTTACCATCGAAACGGCATAACAATAAAACTAATTGAGGTCCAAAACGTAAAAAGTATCATACATATGTCGGTATATCAAAATGGTCATTTCCGTTAAATAGTGTTACTATATGACGTCATGCCAACAACAACTAATTTGATTCAAATCATAAAAGCAAGTAGTCAACAACAAAGTTCAGTGACTAAATTAAAGCAATCTTCAAAGTTGGGGCACCATTTTAATAGATTTGCCCTTTTTCTTTTATAGTAATTTATTTCAATTCCTTTCACTTTTAACTTATGCACGCAATGCCAGCCATAATCATGAACCAATGCACCACCAACAGGAGAAAGCCACTTGAAGCTTCTGGTTCATTTCAATTCAGACCATATGGGTCTTCTTTTCTTTTGAGAGAGATGTTTTCTTGCCAGATTTTGACGGTTCAGGGCTCTTCCGGCCCTGGCCACCATTCCTCTCTTCCAATACCAAGTCGGCAATTCAAATAATATACGAAATAGCAACACCATTACCTTCTTTTGCGTCACATTCTAATCAAACAGCAACACAAGACTGAGAATGATGCTTTTGGCCATTTTCAACTCTATCAAGAGCCGTCCGTCCATCCATCCGTCCTGATGAAAGCCTAGCTACCTGCATTTTGTGTGCTTCCTGAAATTATTGTCATGTGGAAAATCAATCAATCAAACTGTTCGAGCCTGACTCGTGTGTATATGTTTCATATTATGATAAGTTGCTACTAGAAATAATTCAACGAAAAAATCTTACCATGGGCTGTCTTCAATGTATCACCATGCAACAAATCCAAATAGTTTCGAGATAAAGCATCATCAACACGCTATGGAAGGAATATAATTTCATTGGCAAGCAAAACAAGGTTTTCGATTAGTCTTTATCAGTTTCTAGTGTCAACTCATTATACAAAACCAGACAAAATACCGCACACTTAACACATTCTACACATTAGCAAGACGTAGACAGTTGCCTACTAGTTTTACATCCCATTTAGAACACGGCTCTTCACTCAAGAGTCAAAGCCTATTCTGTAGATATGCAGAGATAAACACGGCCAATGCAAAGACGGATATACCCAACATAGGGCCTGCAGGAGTTAGTTCCCGAGATGATGCCAATCGTGTACCTGAAACGGTATGGCCGCATGAGAAAGGACATCAATGTCATACAGCAGTACAAACCTCTCTGTTCATTAGGTCTATATAGTGAGAAAACTCAACATGAATATAGAGGATACGTACCAAAAATGAAACAGAAAATGAAGGCAGATCCGAACCCAAGGGCATCACCAATATCTTTTGTCTCCTGTACTTGCATGAGGAAGAAAGCCTATACATGAAAACAACAAATATTTTAAACTAAAAACGCCTAAAGTTCTTGAGAAACAATCTTTACTTTTAATTCTTTTTCATAGTCTATTAATTTCAAAGATATATTTAGATAGTTACTATTGTTTGTTCAGCACTGAAAAGAGTGCCCATCCAGAGAAAACAGAGGTGCATTATAGTGAAGAAAGGAAAGGGACTGCTGAAGCAAAACCAATAAATAGCATTGCATTAATTTTGATGGAACTTGTTCCCAGCATGTTAAGGATTAATTGGGAAACCCTTCAATAGCAGCTGCCACACAGTTCGGCGTAAATTTTCAAGGAAAAGAATGGATGCCACATTAAAGGCTTCTCTGTGTGTTTTATAAGAATAATGCTAAATGAGAACATAAAAGCAACAATGGACCCTACTGCTTTAGTTAGTGTTGAGACCGGCAGATTCACATGAAAAAATGAGAACCTTAGTTTGTGACAAAAACGCAACAAACGTATACTGATAACTATTAAAAGATACAAACTTCTATATATGTAAAGATGATAGCTAACAAAAAACATTCAACGTGGCTATTGAAACGGATCATTAAAAAACCCAATACATAACCTATAGATTATCAAGTGCAAGGACAGTGGTGGCATAACAAAGCCAATTTAAAGCAATATTGGCAGTTGGACAATAACTTATAACAAAATTGGGGTAATCTGAACCAATCCTGAAGCAAAACTCAATGGATCTTCTACTCGTATTCTTCATGCATGTTAACTGAAGTTCACTCCTAGCCCCTTAAGTTCCTCCAAATTGATTACTCTATCCTTCACCAACTTCCCTATGATGCACTGTCCAAATCTATACATGCATCTAACACATCCAAAACACCAATTAAACCCATAATTCCATTTCCCACATGCAACAACAGTCTAATGAGAACTGAATAGAAAATCACAATCAGAACATAAGGTGAAGCCATGAGAATGTGACTATTGAAAATTGAAATTGATTGTGCATGCAAGTAGTGAAGCATCAATATATCACAGAATTCATTAGGGTTTGAGCTGTGGAGAACAACTTACAGCTCCCATTAAAGCTGCTCCAGTGAGCCCACCTATTAGCGAACCTTTGCTTCCTGATCTCTGGTCTGCTTGCAAATAAAATAAATATATACAAAATTTTCATAGTCAAATGCTTTAAGAAATGGAAGTGCTCAACAACTCAGAAGGGAATCGATTGGGTTTTCGCTGTTTCAGTAAATAGCAACACCGAAATAGGAAAAGAAACTCACATGCAAAGAGACCACCACCGAAGAGGATCAGTCCGTAAGCGGCGGAAGCAGCCGGAGCCAGCTGCGCCAGTTGAGCTTTGCAGTCGAAACGGCGGCGGCGGAGATGAGAGCCACCGGAGCTGGAATTGGACCCCCAATTTCCCTTTCCTGTCAACTTCTCAACATTACATTTACGAGACAGCTGCATTGTTGGGCATTTCACATGGCGGTGGTTCGGCCGGAAACAGCCGGTTGCTGCTACTGTTGTTGCCGGAATCATGAGCAGAGAAGGCGACATTTTAGACGGTGAGTCGGTTGTTTTTGGCGCAGAAGAGCATTGCCACGCTTAATTTATAGGTGCACTCTCGTCACTGTCTCTACCGCTACCAATGTCATCTTTTTGGGCTTTGCCATTGTCAACATCTCAATCTCACAGATTTTCCTTTCTTTTTCTTGCAAATAAAGAAATATATATAAATAAAGATTTGAAGGATTTATGGGCTTATCCAATTCATTAAAGAAGCCCAAAATTTTGTTGATATGGATCTCTTGAGAGCCCAATATTAATTAATGGTGTGGATCACTTTGAAATCGGATTGGACGGCTAACAAAATATTATCGGATTGAGATAATTTAGAAGAAAAATAATATGATGACAGTGAATTGAGTGAACAGTAAATGAGTAGATAGAACTGAAGCCGTCAGTGATAGCGCACCACCTCATTAGAAAACAAGAATCTAGCAGGTCGTTCCACTCACACAAATTCATTAGGATGTGTATGAGTTAAATTAGATAAGATGTCATTTTCTTATAAATTTGAAAAAAATTATTGCTTATATTTATTTTCCTCTAAAAATTAATTTAGATGTTTTAAAATTTTGGACCGAATTAAATTTAGATAGGAATGGAACCGACCAAATTATTTTACAATGGAAAAAAACAATTCCAATTTCATTGAGTTTATTTTTAATCAAAATATAATGATGCACAACCCTAATACCTATAATAATAAAGTTCAACTGCATATTGGGCCTACATGTTAGACTAAATGAAATGATGGAACTAACTCCACAAATGTAGTGAGCCTCCTCATTTAAGATGTTCATACATAATCTTCCAACTTAGGACTTTAGTTCTTTCATGTTTCATCAGTAGCAGTCTCATGAGTCTTCAGTATGTTTCCATTTAAGTTTTTTCATGTTTCATCAATGGCATTGTCTCATGGTTCTCTTCGAAAATCAGTACTGAGTAAGATCGTTTCCGAAACTTCACTTACGTTGTTATTATTGACGATAAGGATATTTCAGAACTAGTGGTTGTGGATCGCGGATGACCCTCACTAATTATCGAGTCTAACCTCAACTAGTTATTAAAGCCTTGAAGACTATGGGGCAAAACTTCAGTGCTTTTGGGCTAATTTCAGGTGCTATTTTTTTTTTAAAAAAAAAAAACAATTTCCGTCTCTAAAATTTTGTTTTATCCGTAAGTCTACGATTTGGGTGGCACACATGCTAGCTCGGTCATCTGTTTTCGTGTCATACCCATGAGGTGGATTGGTCTTGTAACCTCGATAGAGGTTTCTGAATTTCTCTTGTTAGATTCTTCAATTTAATAAAAGTTTCTGATTTATTTAAGAAAAAGCTCTAGTAATGTGCCTCTTTATAATGGGTCAAAAAAGCATATTAGGATTGTAGTGGTCGTATCCACGTGTTGGGGTGTATGTCTTAAAAAATATCATAAATCTAAAATTATGTAGGATAGAACTGGAGGCTTGGGTGCGTGGGGGTGGATTCAAAGGTTTGAGACTCTCTCTTAAGCATACACAAGGGTAACTCACCATTATAGAGATACCTCAATATGTGTTTGAATATCCGTCTTGCATATGAGAGTAAGAATGTACTTCGAAAGATTATGGAACCGAAAATAATACCATTTCAAAACAATTACAGAAACAATACAATGTGAAAACAATATTGTAATTTAGTATTGCTAGGGGATTAAATGAGAGGGAATAAAATGGCATTTAGTAGAGAGATCAGAGTATGGGCCAGGCCAGTATATGATTTATGATTCTCAATCCCTCACTAGGATCTCCATTATTTGGAGCACATAATTAGAAAATCCAATTTAAGAATATACAAGTACAACATATGATATGATGCAGGTAATAAATAGAGAGCCAATTTAAGAATGAAAACATGTTACAGTTCATGACAAAAAGTAATTTAGTACCTTTTGTTAGCTATTTGTAAATTGTAAACCTTGTTTAGTACTAATTTATTATTCATCTAGTTAGGTGACAGCTTTTCCACACCTAAACCATTAGACCTAAATTTGTGATGTTGATCAAAATCTTAAGTAGAAAATAAGGCAATGGGAAACTATTTCCTTTCTTTGTTAACAAAGGAAAAGGAAGTAACAACTCTCCAATATTTATAAATGTCAAAATTTTATGTTCAAGAACAAGAAAAAACCTTGCCGGAAATTTGCAAATTTCAACAACCGTGGTTGGGAAGCATTTTAATAAACGACATTCTTATTGCTCATTAACTAGTATTTATGTATCAGTAATAAAAATGGATCTATGTTTTCAAGTGTGATTCTCGTACACTTCACTATTTTCGTAACTTTTACATGACATGAGACGACACTAAACACTTGGCATGCATTTGTTGCCATTTGTTACTACAAACAACAAGTGTCCACTTTTGTCTCCAACTATGACAAATGTTACTAAGAGCATCCACAATAGCTCTAAAATAGAGGTTAATAGCATAGGTAGTTGTTCATTAACCTATGATTTTTTTTTGGATAAAGCTTAATACTCATTAAAAGATTAATATTCATTAACCTTTTGAAAGGAATAATGCAATTGCCATTTGTCAAAAAATGAGTTTTATACTATTTTTTTAGTGTAGATTTATTTTTATAG
>JAYMTF010002642.1:0-17493 GCA_036897485.1 Pelargonium nanum | reverse complement strand
CGTCTTCTCCGCCGTCAACGCCCTCATCCTCGTCCCCCTCTATGAGAAACTAATGGTCCCATTTCTCCGCAAGCGCACCGGCCACCGCCGCGGCATGACCTCGTTACAACGCATGGGGGTCGGCCTCTTTATCTCCATCTTCGCCATGGCCTCTGCCGCCGTGGTGGAGAAGAAGCGCCGCCACAGCGACAGCCCGAGCTCCATGTCCGTGTTCTGGCTGTTCCCGCAGTTCTTCATCATGGGCAGCGCCGAGGTGTTCACGTACGTGGGACAGCTGGAGTTCTTCTACGACGAGTCGACGGACGGGACGCGGAGCATCAGCAGCGCCATGTTCTTGAGCGAGATCGGGATCGGGAGCTGGCTGAGCACGGCGCTGGTGAAGATCGTGGAGAGAGCGACCGGAGGAGAAGGAGAGGGGTGGCTCAGGAACGACCTCAACAAAAGCAGGCTCGATAACTTCTACTGGATATTGACTGCCATTAATGGAGTCAACTTCTTGGTGTATGTATTGGTGGCTGTGCGGTATAAGGGAAGGAACGGCCACAGGAGTCACGTTACGGACGAAACCGTAGTAAA
Source organism: Pelargonium nanum (assembly GCA_036897485.1). NCBI lineage: Eukaryota > Viridiplantae > Streptophyta > Magnoliopsida > Geraniales > Geraniaceae > Pelargonium > Pelargonium nanum. The sequence continues at coordinate 16,917 of JAYMTF010002642.1, read as the reverse complement.
GTTGGGTGGACAAGATCGTAGTAAAAAAGTTAATGACGATTATAACGGGGACTTGAAAAGTGTGGCCTTTTGAAATTTAATTACTGTTTTTCTTAATTAATTTGTGCATGTCTAATGAAAAGTTGTTTATTTGTTTTACTTGATATGAATATACGAACTCCCAAATATAAATCCATATATTCTCATTATGATTTAATTTTTAGCTGTGAGATTTTTTAGTGGACCCATATTGGTCGCTACTCAACAATAGCCATTATGTCTTGCTTGGTCACACTATCATTTTATCCATAAAAAGAGAATCCTCGGATCCAAGTAAAAGATTTTTCCAAAAATCATTCACTAGTGTAATCAATGCATTATATAAAGTTACCACATGTTATGGATTTGACACTATGCATCATCATGTCTAGCTTTTGACAAAGAGATCAGCACCACCAACAACAATATGATGATTTGCTTAGGGCTGTGAATTGTTACAATTTAAGTTGAATTTGATATATATGGTTCCAAACATCAATCTGTAAAATGGTAATTTTTTGTTTTTGTTTCCAAATCATCTAATTTGATCTAACTTTAAGGTAGAATCATAGAGACCTCTGAGTTTAAATTGTATTCAACTTGGGGATAAGACTTAAGAGAAGCATGCATCAAAATGATATTCAGGATCGGCATGCTTGTGGGTCCATTCACTCAAGTCTTAACTGATTAAAGGAACAAAAATGCCAGTAAATTATGTTTATAAGAAAATCTTTATCAGCGTAACACAACTAATGCTTTTATGGTAAATCAAACCATAATTTATCACAGTAGAGTTGACCTATGTCCCACATGATATCACAAATGATGATCACCACTCTGTCTCTCTCTAACAATCCTAATTTTCCAAATTAACGGAAAACAGAGAAGAAAAAAAGCAATAAACTCAAAACACACACAAAATGACAAAAACTATAATGATTTTTTTTGTGGTGGTCAAAGTCAAACATTCTCGGTAGACGAAGGCAGGAGTGGCTGTGTGAGAGTCCTGACGTGGCTTGGTGTCCTACCATTATTCCCGTGGTCCGCGGCGGACTGAATCGCAGCCTTCTCCAATGCAAGGAACTTCCTCTCCTGACTCTTCCCCCACAGAACCAGGTACAGTCCCGCTATGATCAAAACCGCCCCAATTATCCTGTAAACAAACACTCTGTTTACTTTTTGCAACAAAACCAAAATAAAATAAAGCTGAAAAGACCAACATACCCTCCCAAGTAGAACTGCTCTCCAAGAGCAATGGAGGCCATGATGGCAACAACAAGGGTCTGAACAGGCTGATACACGGCGACGAACACAGGGCCTCCTCTGTCAATGCACCATATCTGCACAGCAAAAGCTATCCCGGACGCCACCACTCCCTGCATTTCTCAGGTTCGAGCATCAGTGTTACGCTTGCTTATAAAAAAAACATTTTCTAACTTTTCTTCTAAGATTTATCTATCATTTTAATTAAATTCTTACGGCGTAGAGGACACTGAAGAGCTCGCCGCCGGAGTGGAATAGCCAAGCTTGGGAGTCACGCTCGAAGACGGCGGCGATGACGAGGAACTGGACGAGGCCAAAGAAGCAGGTGTAGGAGGTGACGGAGAGGCGGGCCGGGTATTTCTTGAGAACGGGGGCTTGGAGGACGAGCCATGCGGACCAGGAGAGGCAGTGGCCGATCAGGTAGATGCAGCCCAGGGTCCAGTTCTTGCCCTTGGCGTCTCCCAGCGAATCGAACAGCTGTGGAGCGATGGTGACACTGACCGGGCTGCTGTGGAGGGGTGGGACCGGGCTGTATATGGTTGGGCCCTTGTATAGAGTAATCACAGAGGCTCCGGCAACGCAACACACCGTCCCGATCACCTTTCCGATTCCGTCTTTACGATTCAGTCTCACTTGCTCTATCCTGTATGCATGTAAATAAACAAAAACGTTTACAATTACATGCATGTAGAGAAAGATGGGTATATATGAATTTTAGAGAGAGAGAAGAGCTTGCCGGAGTATGACTGCCATGAGGAAGGTGATGGCAGGGACGGAGTTTTGGATTGCTGATGCGAAGGTAGGGGACGTGTTGTCCAAGCCCAACAAGTAAAAACCTTGATTTGCTGTTATTCTGTTATTTCAAGGAAAACGACACATCAACTAATTTGTATAATTATTAATTAGGTACGTATTTGCTGAAGCGTGCAGTTGATGTGTATATTACCCAACAAGTGCTAGAAGGAAGAACTGCACCAAGAAGTTGAGAGTAATTGCAGGTCTCTCTTTCCTGAATCAAGAAAGTAAAAAACATGCATGTTATAATAACATAACTATGGCTTCAACAATATGTGTATAGGAGATTAAGAGAGACGTACTTTTCTAGGAAAAAAGCGAAGGGAAGGAGGAGAAGGAGAGCGATGATGTTGCGGTAAACAGGGAAGACGAGCTTGGAGATGCCCATGTTGAGGGCAGCTCTGGAGACGACATGGAATCCGGCATAGCCGAACTGCAGGGCAAGCATTGCCATGTGAAGCTGGAGTCTCTCCGGGACGGAGCACATTCTCCTGGCCATGCCGGCACCGGATCCTGAACTGGAATCAGCCATATGTACTATATGTTGAGTCCTAGAGGAATGGAAGAGATAAAGATTTGATGAAGATGGAGAGTAGGGGTGATGAGTAGGGGGATATAAATAGAAGGAGAGAAGAGGAGAGTAGAATATTGGAGCCCACAGAGGGCCTAAAAAGACGTAATGTCAACTGTTGATATGTTTTAGGCTTGTCTCCCACATTCTTCTTCTCCACTAGTAAACGACAGTGTTTACAACAGAAAACGAAAAAGCTTCTGTTTTGGCACCATGCCATTAATGATGATAATTGATGAGGAGAGTGCTGAAAATTGGAGTGTTGGAGAGAGAGATGGCAATGGAATTGATAGATGGCGCGCACGAGGGGCGGGAGGAAGGTGGGTGGGCACCCATGACCCATCATATATATAGGCTATAAACTTCCTCCTTGCTTTACATTATTGTATATTCTATGTCCAATACCTATTACTTATACTCATCACATACATAATTGTTTTATACACTCCTTTTAAGGTAATGCACAAAGGAAATTGCAATGTATGTCTAAACATACAGAAGGAATGAGTCTAGATCATTAATTAACTGGTTTATGTTAAATCATTAATTTGATTACTCTCACATGACTTTTAAAAGAATTCGCGAGAGCATCTCTCAAACAGCTATTAGTAGTACTCCTAAGACTACCCGCGCACAAGCTCCCATGCAAGCTCTTAGAAGCTAATCCAACAATTAGCATAAATCACACTCCTAGAGCACGCCAGGAACATAGAGACACTATCCAAAGTGGTAAGCTAGCGCTTCTGGAAAGCCTTCCCCAATCCATCATTTCTAGAATGGTTGAAGGAATACCCGAAACCTTTTTGTACCAAAAGATTCTATATTTAATTTGCGATGGGTACTCGTAAGACTACTCTGCTTGTGAAAGTTGTATGACTCATGAGAGATGATAAACACATTTGAAAGGGTGAAGACCAAGGCCCCTCACGGGCCCTGCGCCATAAACGAACAATGGCACACCACCACAATGTTAGGCAAACATCCCTTATAAATAATCCTCTCGAAGGGAGGAAGATGATCTTTCATTCTCTAAATTATTTTCATAAATGTAGACTTGTTGAAACTGACAATTCTTGCTAGAGTTCTTCATATATATTTTTTGTATTGCTCTTATACATTGTGTGAAGATTGTTATTTCCGATTTCGAGGCTGTCTACACTAAACACACATCCGAGATTTTCACTTAATGTTGTGTTCTTTTTGTGCAAACAACATGAACTTAGACCCAGGAGGCCAAATTGTATTTGGACTTAGAAAAAGTTAGAAATCCTTGACACATGGATAAAAATATACCAAGACAACATTGTATTAGTGTTCTCATTTTGATTGAGTAAAAAAAAGTACATTAAATGGTTCTATTGTTGTGAAACATGCATGATGCTACGCAGATCTTGTGAATTTTGCGGTTGGACTTGAGCTTGAGGAGTTTGCAGAATTGTAATATAACTTTGATTTCAAGTGATGACGCGGTTTTTGGAACGACGTGTTGTCTTTTCAATTGACAAATTAATATATAATTTTTTTGTGTGCATCATCAAAGATTATTAGTAAATTATAGTCGATTATGTTATCCTAATGTGTTTACTGTTTAGAATATCAATATATGATCCATTTATTTCAACAATATATAGTAAAAATTTTAAGCAATAGTTTGCTAATGAAAGGGTTAAAGGCTAGATTATGCTAGCATTTAAACCAAGATATGATCATATGAAAAATGAAATACTTGGTATTGAACATTGGTGAATGAAAATCTTGTTGGAGATGCTCGGGGTCTTATTGATAGGAAAAAAGAAAAAGGATTGACAATGAAGATAGAAATGTAGACCACTATGGCAGAGTAAAGGCCCATATTTCAGCCAACTTTAGGTATAGAATATCTCTTGTTTACTTTTTAGTCTTAGTTGGGGATCATTGGATTCAACCACAAGAAAGCTAATAAAGAGAAGGTGTTCATTAATGATGGAATTAAAACTTAAAAGGAGCTTTAATTAATTATTTTTGTGGTAAGCAAGGGGACCTAATAAAGTGAATCCACCAAGGTTCCCACTCTCTCACGCCTAAAGTGTACATTCATTTAGGCAGATTTAGCTATATATGAGATTGAGAAAAAGAGAGAGAAGAGAGGGACTTTTGCAGAGTCTGATTACCCAAATACTACATATTAGCTTTGCTTTAAGAGACATGTTGCACCCCACACCCCTCAGTTGAGACCACCATCATTCTTAATTTCAAAATAAGAAGAAGAAGAATATACAACACAATCTTTATCTCTTTTTTCTTTTTAAATTTTCACAAATTTAAAGTAACCTTTTACTATCTCACAATCTCTCACCAATGGCTTGATTTGTACTAGCTAGCACTTTATTGTGTAAATAAAGGTCCAACCCAATGGGTATGCCCAGCTAATGCCTATGGCCTTCTCTTTTTGGTTTGGTGTTAATTTGTTGGTCATACTATGCACTCACATTTACATACAAGGACATGCATGTTTGCCTCACAACTCCAATGGGTAGACAAACCAGATGGTGTGTGGACAACAGAATCTTCAAGCTCTCCTGCATCTTCTCTCACTCTCTCAAAGTCTAACTATAACTGGTCTCCTCTATATACAAATTACTCTGTCTCAAAATAAATGTCATTTTTTTATTATAAAAAAAGTTAAATAGTTGCGATGTATATTAAAGGTTGCCGAATCTTTGCCGGTTCGAAGACGATTAATTGGAATGACACCGTTCCCTCATCCTCTTGCAATGTTATCGTTTGATGCTTTTTTAAAAGTCACAAATCATTTTGCGTTTAGAACACATCTTCCTTCAAAACTTTGTCATGTTGCGCTTCATATATACAACTCAATAAAAAGAATCATAAAAAAAAAATATTAAAATATAGTACCAAATTTTGATGAATTTGGGGATGGAGAGTGACACCAAGATTACATGTGAAAGAAGGACACGTGGCAAGGTGAGAGCCAGGTTGTGGTCCAATTTTGGTAATACTGAAGGTGGCCATAAGAGTCGTACCATGAACCATCCTTGTGTCGTTTTATGTCGCTTTGTACAAAACCGCAGTTTTGCTTTGCTTTGCAGGCTTGCCTTCACATGACATTTTTCTTGTCAAAAAGGTAATGTTTTTTTTACCATTCTTTTAGGGATCTTGAATGAACTCACTGATCGGGCTTCACATGAATGGTTTTTGAATTTTGTGTAAAGTAGTTTTAGATATCTATTAATGATTCATTGCTTTAATTTGGTCTAACTTGTCAAAAAAAAACTTGATGATTAAAGAATGTGTATCCTTAATAATGCACAACAAGCACGTCGAGTTGACGACATGGTGCAAACTCGCTCATAAATTTGTATGATTATGTTGATTATCATTCTTTACCAGGTTAGTTTTCACTTTTGGACTAATAGCTGACTTGATTATGCATGCTAAACATTGATAATTAAGTAAGTTGAATACATGGTGGAGCCAATCTTTTTTTTCTTTTTTTTTTTGGTGTTCAATTGATAGGTGATCAGTTTTCTTTAGATCACAGTATCAATTTCCACTTACATATTATATCTCCAAATCAAGATTCCAGCTCCTCTAAATTAAATGTGTGTATTTCTAGTTCACTTTAGGCTGCCCATTGTTTTATTAATTTTTTTGGCACAATAATTAATGATAATAATTTCAACGAAAAAAGGGAAAGAAAAACGGCAATATATATATTTTTTTCTTGTGGTAGGGTTGTGTTTAAAATTGCAATTCACTAGAAAGGACAATTTCATTATAAAAAAATATCAATGTAATTAAAGGTTGCAAATAGAAAAGGATGCATAGACATTTACTCAAACCTAGACAGTCTTAGACCGTAGCTGATATATTAAAAGTTTCGCCTTCTAACGTAGATTCGGTATGTAAAATTTTCATCACTTTTATTGGTTAACAAACAAACTAAAACAGTTTATATATATATTTCCAGCTTGAATCGATCTTGAAGCTATTATGAAAATAGATATTTGATCTGGTTTGGAGAGATCATGTTGTAGCTTTATTATGTGGGTTGGCTACTTTAATTTGATAAGAGAAGCTATAAGATAAAAGGCATTTTAGTAGTCATCTTCTCGTCGTGTATTCTTTATTGCTTTTATTTGGCACCTAAAGTGATTCCACTTCCACCCACTGCACTGCACCACAGCAAGGCCAGATTAAACCAGGTAGGACATGAATATATACATCATCATATCAAATATCAATACAAACTCGTATAGATATAAAATGAATAAAAACCACAATGAATTTCAAAATTTAATTCATTGTTGTCATCAAATGTTAGACATAAAATATTATAAATTTTGAAATTCAATATATATATATATATATATAGAGTTATACGTAGTGGAATAGTGGGAGCACCACTTCTTGTAGCCCTTATAAAAGATCATACCATCTTTCCCTCCTCTCTCAATCTATATACCATTTTTGACATCCACGTTCATGGGAATGAGAATATCCATTAGAATTAAGTCTGTTTATATGTATATTGCAGCACTGACATGGACTGGGGCACACCACATAATTATAGTAGCCATACAAAGTTGATTCTTTCCCTTAATTTGCATGCGCTAGCTCCACTGAACATCACTCTTTTGAGAAGATAGATAGTATTGGAATCTTTAGCCCAAATTAATGAGAGGACAAAGAAGATTCCTAGTTGATCCTTTAGGAGATCCTCATCAGTGGGGGACATGGCACATCACTGCCTAAGTGGCTGTTCCTCATCTCCAAGAGCTACTCATTTCAAAGCAAACTCTGTACAGAAAATGTATTATAGGATTTGGCAGGAGAATTGTATTTGTTTTGTACACATATATAGATTTTGGGCCAGAACAGAAAAATGAACTTTGATCTCATGCAATACACCAAAATGCTTGTATTCAGTATATCAATGAATCGTATTAATTACAAATTCTCAAATGTACATGATTTTACAATACTACAAGACCTTCAATTCACAAAACGATACAACAACACATTCATCACTCAAAGAATCACCACGGTAATATAAAAACGTGACGACGAGAGAGAAGAAGGAATTGGCTGAGACAGCGCACACTTCTGGGCACGATTCAGAAGAACTGGAGTCGTATTTCTTACTGGGCAACCAACGAATATGGGCCAAAAGTGACACCAAACCAGCCAAATGAATGATCACATATCTCAGGAAAATGATTAGTATGCAGGGAAGGAGAAAGCTCTTTTACTAACTTGCCGATCATTCCCGCTCTATGCTTCCTATGTATTAGTGCTTCAAGAAGTCGAGTATCAATCATCTTCCTCATTTAGTAATAATGCAAATGAAAATGGGTCGAACTTGTAACCACTTCCCTCGTAAAACTTGTTCTGGAACTCCACCCAGTGAAGTCGCAAGGCATGCAGGAATGCACTCAAGGTTTCCATCACTAGGAGCACTCCAACAGTGGCAGATATAAAAACAATTACGCCAATGATAAGAATGATGATATTGTTGAACCTGAATTTGTTCACATTATGGTCAGTAATATGCTTGCACATTCAAGATCTCGTCTCATTTCCATAAAATAAATCATAATAATCAATCTGTCCAAAATAACTTACCCCCAGGCAAGAAGCAAAACTTTGTCATAGAATACACTGGACAACTCGGAATGTGCTAGACTGAACAAAATGGAAACCAGAAGGTCAGCAATTAACACTAAAACTTGAAGTAGCTTTTCAACAATTAAGAGATGCAACTGAAAGCCCTATTAGTATCCCGAAAATTTTCTAAAAGCTTTTGCTTCTATTTCCAGCCAATCTTCTTTTAACGTAATAGACTAACCTTGTATCATTGCCTGAGCACTACAGCCCAACATGAATGAATTAAGGTCTTTATAAAAGATGAATTGTCAATATTCTTTGGACCAAAAGGCATGGGATAAACGGACAAAGCTTCTAGTGGAGCATGAATGACTTCATTTTGGGAGGATAGTAGACATATAGGATAATGACTGCAAATTTAGTGAACTTTACCCATACATGTGTCTAAAACAATCTTACAGGTTCAGGTACAATAGTAGCAATATACTTTCTATCCTATCAATCCATTACGCTAGCATGTATACTCCTCACAATAAACCAGCCCAACAACTAAGATCTGGTACATGATTAAAAATAAAAAGCACGGCTATTAAGTGCATTAAATTTTTGTAGCAACTAACAACACATATTGTTCTAGCATATTCTACAACCACAATACAAATTTGTTCTGTCAAATCACAAATTTTACGTATATTCTGCGGGATTTTTACACATAATTGTAATGATGCACAATTCAATGCTACTCGTGATCTAATAATTTTCCTCTGAAACAAGATAATTCACAACCATATATCATACAGAAGAGCAACAAGAATTTTTAACTTCAATTGTCTTCATCCAGTGATACTTTATTAGGGAAATCAATCCAATGAACAACTCGCTAAATACTAGTCAGTGAGGGACAAAGGACAAGTGGATAGTTGTGGGACTGGGGGATTATTAATGAGTATATTACTATGTTTTTTAAGAGCAACCACACACTATTGCAACTTAAAATGCATATTCAGATTGGATGTCACATGAATAGATTTCAAGTTGCCAACTACCTGAGTGCCCATAATCGGAGATATGAAGCTGTATTAGACACAGCTCCAAGCACAAACTCTATGGTGTGTATTAGCTGGTGCACAAAGATCTCACTGAAATCAAATTCCTCATGCCCATGGGAATCATATTGCTCCATTTCAAAAGAGTCATCTGTGCTTTGTAGCAGTGCATAGGACAGATCATGGTGCCTCTAAGGAAACATAATATCAAGATATGTTAGGCTAGTTCAGACGGTAAAAAAGAAAGAGGGAAATGGCATGGCAAAATATAGGAACTTCAGCTATATATTTGGAGACAAATAATAATAAAAACTGAGCATACTTCCTGATGTTGTTTCTTCAAAAGAAAAGGCTTAGGGAATAGCATCCACGGTACAGCAACAAGAGCTGATAGTAGTAGTAAAAGCTGATAAAGAAAGAGATGAGTTTTACAATTAGTTTCTGTCTTGTATTTCATGAGAAAGCTTCTGTTCAATAATCAAAATGAGAAAAGACTAAACCTGAAGGTATTTCTGGCCCATAAAAAGTTGGTTTTCACCCAAATCGTCAGTAGGGCTTAGGAACATGTATATCATTACATGATAGAGATCAGCTTGTGAACCAGTGCTCCATTTCACAATTATGAGGAGTGAAAGGTAGCCAAAGAGGCTATTCAAAAATATCAACTGGGGAACAAACTGGTACCTATATGCAAAATTAATAACCAATGTTTAAAAGTCATAAAGGGTACATCTGAACACAACATTCATATTTTAATTCATCTATGAAAAATGTGCTCAAGCTCACCATACATGGAAAAAAAAACCAAAGAATATAATTAACTTACCAAATATTTAGTTTATCATTAAAGAATTTTGCATTGAAGTAACTCATTATAATTCCAAGATTCATTTGGGCTACTCCTAGTAGAATTGACATCTTCATCTTCAATGAGTTAAGAAATGGTAATTCACTCCGGGTACCATGCCATATTGGATCCACGCCAAATGGATAAGTGGCAGCTACCTTTGTCAAACCTGCTGTTGTAGCATCCCTGCAACAAATAGTAAAGTCTGAGAACATTGGAGAAAAAGACAAATGGATCTCAAACAGACAAACATATTTTATCGCTGATACATACCTGCAGGAAAGGTCACGGCATCCATACGCAGAGGGCCCAAATAGTTCAAATGGGACAGAAAAGAACTCATTGTATATTAATCCTGTGTAAATAGAGAATAGCGCCATCATCATAATAACATATCGGCCACCAAATGCCATCTCTGTGATGTCTCCGAGCTTCTGTTGTTAAATAGTCAAGTAAGTTTAAGAGCCTTGCAGCAAGTAAAATGAGCGTACAGAGAGATGACAATCAATAGGTAACCATGTAGAATTCAACAATTACCTGACTTGAAAATTTCTTTTCCCTAATTATGAAATATAGTGTTGCCATGAGCAAGCATATGCCATGGCCCCAATCACCAAACATTACAGCAAAAAGGAAAGGGAACGTGATAATCGTATACACACCAGGATTTACTTCCTGATACTTTGCCACCCTGCAAAAAGATCTTATTACACTTGATGAAATGACCATATATAAGTAAAGTAAAACATTAAAGCACAAATATATCAACAAAAAAACAGTAATGACATTCAGTAGTGATAAACTTGAATGTCATTCAATATAATACAGTTTTAGACAAATGTCAAGGTAACTCACCCATAGGCATCTACAATCTCTTGAAAAGCAACAGTAAATTTGTTTGTGCGGAAATATGTAGGTGGTGATTCCTTTGTATGCACGACTTGGAATATAGCCCCAACTTGTGAGCTGCTGTCATAGGTTGCCTGCTGCAATGTATTTTTTATCTGAAACAAATTAAAGACTAGAGTCAATTAAAGACCCAATTAGGTGTATGTGGTACTTGTAGTTGATTAATGAAATCTTTATATAAACACACTGCAGGCATCAACGAGACCAGTGCATGCTGATGATACAAACCTGACTCGTAGCAAAAACTGGGCACCAACCTTCCGCAACAAGGCATTTTTTGGTTACATCAATGTTAAGCATATTTAAAGTGTGATAAATGGATTTTTCCCTCTTGACCTGTGTAAATTAGATGAAACAAAGCTCAGTGTCTGAATTACACCAAAAGCGCGTAACTGATATACACAAATATGAAAAGGAGAAAAGACAAGTGCATGCACTTGACAAATATAAAACAAACCAGAAGGTTCCACTGCTCAAAATGGAGCCCAATCTTCTGTAACAGATTGCTTCGGTGCAGCTGTCCAGCATCTAATGTAGTCTTTAATTCAGCAATCCTCCCAGATACCTGAAGATTAAGTAAAATTAGCTACAACTTCACTGTGATTATGACCTGGAATTCCACCATAATTGGTTCACTAATAAACAGCAACTATTCATACATGACAACCCACGGAAGAATAACATAACTGAACTTTTACTTTTCCCTGTAGAACAATATACAAAGGAGAAATCCTAGTATCAAGATGAGACTTCGCTTTATTCAAATGTTATTCCTAAAAAATGTCTTTTAGCCATCACAAAGAATGTAAGAACCCAATATGGTTTAGCAAGTCTTTCAGACATGGTAGGCACTGGATGGCAAAAATCCTAAATACAGACTTGACAGCATTGCATATATCAAAATAATTTAAGAATCACAATTCAATTCCTTTTTTTTTTCAAAATTGCAACCAAATACTAGATGCTATTTCAAGATATTAGGAACCTATAATTGGAACAATGCCAAAGTAAGAAGGATGCCGCATGCTATTAAATTGAAGAGCCAAACAAATTACAATGGTCATAACATCACCCAGGATTAATTAATCTGATCTGTCTACATTCCTCCATATGAACAGAGTTATCAAAATACAAGTAGACTGTTAAAACTATGCATAGCAAGAAATACTCAAGTTGGAGTATCCTGAAACCCCCAATTGCACGTAAAGGAAATGGCTAGTACCTCTGTAATCATCTGATATTGTTTGCCCAAGTCATCTATTAATGGATAACGATTTGCTCCAAATGCTTCACATATTTTCACAATCTTGTTCTTTGCTCTTTCTCCAGAATAGAAGACAGCAAATACATTTTTTTCAACCTATTAATTGATCATTTTATCAGTTCCAAAATTAAAGGGGAAAAAGGTCACAACTAATTATAAAAGAAAATCGCATGAAGAAAAAAAAAACATGGAGCTAGATAAAGCAGTTTCGCATAAGTGGGCTAAATAATAGAAAGAATGTTTCATGATAAATTTGAAGATATTTAACAATAAATTTCAGGTTTAACCTTGTCTCCAGACTTGGGATCAATCACAGGCTCTTCAACCAAAGATTGCTTCAAAAACACATTACCCCTAGTAGCACGAAACAGAATCCTTTCAAAAGCCATGGATTTTTCTCTAGGAACAAGACCACCAACAGAACCCAGCTTAACATGCTTTGATGGATCTATTGTCATTTCCTACACGAGAGCAAATCATAAGCAACTTCACAAGGAAATCTCTATAGTTTCCTGAGAGCAACTAAGAAAAAAGAAAAGGACAAAATAGAAACTTTACTTGCTCCATTAATAATGGGCTATCAATAGATCCTTCACCATACAACTGCACTTCTATTTCTCTCTGCTGGGCAACGGCACCACTCTGACCGAAATGGAAGAACTCGCCAGCCTAAATGAAAAGGGGGAAGAAACAAACAAACAAAAAACTCTCCAAGAATTAGTTGATTCTGATTCAAGCAAAGCAAAAACAAAATCTGAAAATGCATTTAGAAATATTATTTGAATAAAAAACTACCATACAAATAGACAAGACTGGAATTATGGTAATACAATGATGGAATTAAAATCTCTTAACTTCTTTGTAACACATAAAGACAATAATGATACTGTGCTTGTATTACCCACAAGACATAGTAGAAAATAGCCATACCTTCTGCAGGACATGTTTATATTCTAGGAGCTCATTATAAGAGCGTTGCAATTTTTCATTGTTCCCATTTATCTCTATCAATTCAGCCTCAAGTTCCACAAGTTTCACCTAGCCATATCAGCAATTAAAATGTTTAAATGCATAAGATAATAAACTTTAAAGTTGTTATATTGAGATCTAAGTATCTAGTATACCTCCAAATTATCTACATCAATACTGGCATTAATAGTAGATCTTGTTGAGGGAGATATGCCAGCCTTCGTCATGTATTCCTTAAAGAAGCGTAACCTGCGAGCCATTTCCCCACATCTTTTCATCTGCATGATAATATAAACACACACAAATTACATAAAACTGAAGCTTTTGGTCTGGATTTTGTTTGAAGTTTTAGAGCAAATAAAAAAGCCTTAACCGGGCAGTTTTACTTTTAACTCAAGTTTCTTCTTCTTTTTTCCCAGAAACCTATATATAGCTACCAATACACGATTATGTGACTATCTTCGAATTTCCGCACGCAAGTGAAAAACAAGGTAGATGTATTTTTATTGGAACATCAAGTCAGACATTAATACGTATGTTTCATGCTATAAACTCAATGAAAATAAGCATGCAGCCTGCTTGTTATATAAAATTAACACATTCAGGGGGTGATTGATGCAATGGTGAGGTGAACAAGGAAAATAATATGAGTGTAAGGACACCTGAGCAGCATATGTACGCTGAAATGGGCTCTTCTCTTGATTGAGCTGCGAAAAAAGAAAGATGCACTCCATGAGGTATATTTATGAACTGTCAAAAACAGAGGACGACATAAAACCCGGCCTTTTATATTAAGTCATGGAAAATCAAGGTGCACAATATTGTTGCCAAAGCCATGAATACAATTGCAAAGAAGATACAGCATATATTTACAATTTTCTAATAAGGCAATAATACCTGTTCATTTAATAACACATATATCACCCAAAATTCACTCCTTAGCATGCATAGATTCTAATTGATTCTCCATTTCCTAATGCTAAGAACACCCCAGATATTTAAGAGTTTACTTTTCTAAATTGAGTGGTCAATTTGGAACAACTACCTAACTGATTTTCATAAATAAAGTTGTAAACGAGTTGAGCATTTAACAAGCCATTTTATGGACCTTATGTTTAAAAGGTGCGCTATGCTCAATTATAGTGTTGACGCGTTGTTGATATGTTATTATTCATGAAACTGGCTCAAGTGAAAGGATTGTTTTGTTTTACTTTTAGTATATTTTTATGGCCTGCCTCAATAGTAATTTCTCAAATGGCCTGGTTGTCTCGCTGAATTTTCATTTCTAAGAAAGAACCAAGCTTGGTTGAGCTCGAACTCCTACTTTTTTCCATTTTTCCAAGCTGTAAGATTAAACCACTATTCATATGTTTATAACCAAGCTGCCATTTCACCAAAATGAAAACAATGTATCCCTAGTTCCTTAAAAATGTAAATCAAAATGGAATAAAAAGCCACGCATTTAATGTCAGATCATTAGTCTCCAAACATTACTAATGTAGTCAAAAGAGGAATCTAAGCCAAATTAGAAACAGAGAATAACAAAATTGGAGAAACATTGAAGCTAAAGCAACACGCAATAATAAAGTTAGGTTTTCAAATAGCGAGATCATTTGTTTCCAGTAGATTCAGAAATGAAACAGATGTTCACGGTTGAGCTTACATCTTTGAATTGAAAGAGGCCAATGTCGCCGAGGTAAGAGATTATGCGGTATGCTGATTCCATTGGAATTATGAGCTGCGCCAACTGCATCGGCTCCGACCGGAGCAGATCCATCGTCGTGCAGCTCCCTCTTTCTTCCATTTGTCCTTCTGTTCCTGTAAATGGATTTGTGTATCTTTACATGTATCAGAGGATGGTTGGTTCACCGAGAGAAGACGCCGGCAATCGATCTTAAGACTCCGGCGAGATTTGTCAGGTGGCGGGCATTTGCGGTTGCGGCTCTCCTTTCGGCTTCCACTCACCAAACGTTTTCCACTCACCAAACGTTCTTCGACGACAGTTATATAACGTTCTCTATTGCGGCCATTTACAGTATGCCCAACTGACCGTAACCTAAAACGACGCCGTTTTCCAAATGTATGATTTAATGGTACTTTCGTACCAATTTTTCTTGGAATTCTTATGAAAATAGGACAAATATAAGCAACGGCCTGAATAACGAAATAGAAACAACAGCCTGAATGACGAAAAGAAAAGTAATTGAGTTCGTCAAGACTAATGTCATCCGCTTAATCGGTACTGCGGGTCATGATTATGGATAACGAAAGTCAAATTATAGGTAGAAAATCATAAATTTCTTCAAGGAGATTGATTGGTATAAACTACAAAGCAGCAGCAGTGGCCCATTCACATGCAAATGGAGTAATCAAAATAACAAACAGAACCCTATTATATGAGTTAATGAATCGATGCAAGAAAGCTAAAGGAAGATGGATTGACGAGTTCCTACGTACATGGTGGTCATATACCGCACCAAACCGAGATTCGTGACGGAGAGTTACCTTTCAGCCTGCCTTACGGAGAAGAAGTCGTGGTACTAGTTGAGGTTCAAAGAAAATTAAATACTAGGATATAGCTCCACTTTATCGATACCCAAAAAGAATAGACTGACAGAATAAATTTGGATATGTTAGCAAAAAAAAGTATTATAATGACCAGGTACAACATAGAAGCCTATTAGTTAGAGATTTGGCCTTGCAAAGAGTCGAAATAACTAAGAAAAACACTGTATGAAAAATTAACCACAAACTAAGAATGATAGTACATAGTGACAAAGCTAATAAGACCAGGTACCTACATACTAGAATATGTAGAAGGCCAAGTCATTCCAAGAATGGGGAACATATACACCTACAAAAATGTTACTCAAAGGCACAACCACTATAGTGCAATTTGCTTTGTTTAATAAAGTCTAATATTCTTCTCTTCATTGTTTAATGTGTACAAAACAACACTTAACACAAGTAACGAATGTTATGCTCAACTCCAAGACATTGATTGACGCCGAACTCCACATTTTTATGAGGGAGGAAAAAACTTAGCGCAAGCAATGAATGCTCCACTGAAACTCACAAGATTGATTGGTGTTGAATGACACATACCTTTGAGGAAAGACAATACTCAGTGTAAGAAACTACGCCCATCTCGATGCACTATTCAATGCTAAGCGTCACATTTATCTAGGGGTAGACAACACTTGATGCAAGAAAAATTTGTTATGTACGCATAACCCGAGAAACTTGTCGGCGTCGAGCGCCACATGTCTCTGTTGGCAGACAATACTTAACGCAAATAACGAGTGGTGGGACAAAAACAATTTTTTACTACATAAAAAACAAGAAAACTAAGTCTAAATGATTTAATTTAAAATTTAAAATTATATCGTTAATAAATCTGTGACATCACATTATAAAAATTGAAAGTAACAAAGTTTTATTTTGATAAATTTATTCTAATGAACAAAAGTAAATAATATTAGGTTGCGTTTGATCGTAGGGATATAAGAGTGGATTGGATTTCGAAATCCATCATACTATCATATCCAACGTTTGACGACAACGATGCATTGGATTTCGAAATCCATTATATGACTTTTATCCATCATATGATGGATAAAATAATCCA
>JAYMTF010002641.1:0-17493 GCA_036897485.1 Pelargonium nanum | reverse complement strand
ATATATATATATATATATAATTATATGGTTGATTGTTTAATTTGATTTTGGTGGTTGAATATATATGCAGAGTCTTACAATAACTATGATGAGTTATATGGGAAAGCTGAGGGTTGCAATTGGGACAGAGAAAGGGTTCATAGATTCACAAAAGTACACTTCATATATGGAAAAAGGCTTCCAGATGATACTCAAAGCAGCATGTAATTAAAACTCATTCTTATACTCAGCTTATTTGTTATATGAAAGCATTGTATAATTAGTGATTTGTTGATGATCAAG
The DNA here is from genome assembly GCA_036897485.1 of Pelargonium nanum. Taxonomy (NCBI): domain Eukaryota; kingdom Viridiplantae; phylum Streptophyta; class Magnoliopsida; order Geraniales; family Geraniaceae; genus Pelargonium; species Pelargonium nanum. The sequence continues at coordinate 17,211 of JAYMTF010002641.1, read as the reverse complement.
AATGTATTTCACATTGATCATGATATTGTAATTTTTTTGGAGTGCAAAAAATAAGGCAAATGTTTTTTTAAATTTGTCATGTAATTTCTACATTAATATTGATCATGTTACTCATTTTTTTGAACTTTGTCATGATCAGAGTTCATGAGGGTAACACAAGTTTTGCTTTCATTCTACGATGAACATTTCTTTATTGAAATCAAACTAAAAAGACGAGCCTTCTTACAATATTCCTAGCTCTGTGCTCATATATATATATGCATTGAAAAATAATTCAAACAAAAAGTCTCTTTCCTCCTTCCAAGCATCATTCTCTACCCAACTAAATATTGTACCTTTCTCAAATGTAACCAAACAAGAAACAAGCTTTAACGTGATAAATGATTGGGCCGGTGCTAATTTGGGCATCTATATGATGGAGCTAAATGGAAAGCGCTATTGGGCTGCTTTAGCAGCTCAGCGTATATATTTTTGAAAATTCATTGTTCCATATAGTTGCTGTACATATGTGTTCACCTATATATATAGTCTTAAAATTTATATTTATCGTGTAAATTAAAACAAAACTATATATTTACTCATATCCATTAAATACACCTAATTTTTTTCGATAATTACTTAAGAGGTAATATTAGAATTTCGAAAAATATTTGAAATGAAAATAATATTTTACTACCAAAAAAAATGTACCATCAGAGTAGGAAATGATATATTATCCGTCGCTAATTGAGCTCTGCGCTAGATTAGTGACGGACCGCGATATTTCATAAATTGTCATTAAAAGTTAACGATGGGAATCTGTCGCAACCTAACTACAACGATAAATATCGAGCAAAATCTTTCATTAATTAGTGATGAACTGTCATCGTTAATAGGCGACCAGCACCATTGTTGACGTTATCGCAAAGTAGCGACCATATTTCGTTTGATCTGTTCACTGTCTCTCAACCATGGTTCTAGAGTGTCAAGCTAGCTATGAACACTCTGTTTCTTATTAAGCTATGAACCATTATTTGTTATGGAAGAAACCAAAATTATCAGTCACAAAAGGGATCAAATATATGTCCGCTGGAAACCATTGAAGTTGAACAATACTGATGTCTCTGACTAACACGGCAATTTTATAGCTGGTATTTGCAAAGGACTAGGGTCAATTTTGTAATATAATTAATTATTACTTAGTGTCGCACCACAAAAAGGGCAATACACGAAGAGTTAATGGTAAAAAAACTTTCATTTGTCCGAATTGCCTATACTATGTTAAGTTATTGTACCAAGAATAATAAAAGGAAAAAGTACACTGATTTTTCATTACTTATTTGACTAAAACACCCATAATTCAACGATGCATTACAAGTAGACAATAGATATGCCACCCTATATATATGACATCAAATCAATCCTTATTTAATAATCATAACACATACATGAAAACACAATAGTACTTGATAAATCATTCATTTAAACTTACTGGTAGAGCCATAAGTGGTCCTATATTGCTCACATCCACCGGAAACTCATCAATCTCATCGCTCCAAGGGTTAGCTTCCTCAAAATCAACACTCCTGATCGCTTTCCAGATCACACTACTGCACTTGAACCCTGACCCGAACGCGATCTGCCACAGGCGATCGCCCCTCTTAATCTTCCCCTTCGCCTCCGCGTAGGCAAGCTCGTACCAAACCGAGCTGCTCGACGTGTTTCCGAATCTGTACAGAGTCATTCTCGCAGCTTCCAAGTCCGCTTCACTAAAATGCAAGAATTTGCCGAGTCCGTCAAGAACCGATTTGGCTCCAACGTGCGGGAACACGTGGTCCACCGCCTTCCGGAAGTTTGGGACATAAGGTTTAGCGTCTGTGAGGTTCAGATATCGGAGCACGTGATTGGTTATGTACCGGAGTTTTTCGGATATTGGGAGGATGAGGCGACCGAGTACGGCGAGATTGGTTTGAATGGTTGGGACAGCGACGGCGACGAGAGATCGGCCGATGGTGATGCCCTTTATGCCCTCTGAGTCCTCTTCTAGTGATATGCAGCCATAGGAGGAGTCGCAGCTGGCTGTGTTGGTGTGGACGGTGTGGATCAGTTGGTACTTGCCGGTTTTGTGATCGGAGGGTCGGTTCGAGAGAAGCATGGCGGCTCCGCCGACGCGGAATATGCAATTGGATAGGAGTTTGGAGCGGTCGTTTCCGTTGTAAATGTTTTGGGTGATGTTCTCTGTGCTCACCAAGAGAGCGTATGTGTTTTGGTGCACCTATTTTACATTCAAAAATAAAAATATATGGAAGAATCTCTGTTAGTGTTAGTAAACTATATGTAAAATTTGACAGTATATCAATTATCAACTAACATGAAATATCATATGCACTGTATAACATTAGTCGATGGACCTTTATTTTTAAATAAAAATAATATATAACATATTTTATAATAGAATAAATTAGGGAACTGAATTGTAAAAATATATCAAAATGACATTCTAATGTGGTATCCAACATCATCTCATGAACTATATGAAAAATACGATATGATTTGAGTGCATGTAGGCATGTAGCAATCTTCCTTTTTTACTTTGATTTCATAAATTCCACTCTAAAGCTTATAGCAAAGTTTTTTTTGTTTTTTGAGCCATTGGGCTACACAACGATCTCAAAAGATAATCTAATACAGTTAAACGCTTGACTTAACCTATCTTGGTACTTATAGCATAAGTAAAGGAGGAGGAATTGTGTTATTGGTCTTTCTAGTTTTCGGCACAAGAAAAGGCCTCTTCCGCAGCCTTTTCTTGTGTCGAAAGAATAAGCGTTCTTGATCCCCTTCGTCAAAGGTTTACTTGAATTTTTTATTTGAAACTTTATATACATATATTAAATAATTGGTGGTTAATTTTTTTGTCTTAACCATGGTGAATTTAAAGCGAGTCATCCGCGGTCAGTACGGAATCCACATATTTATGTCGTACCACATCCAGACTAACTTTCATTCTAACCGAGTAAGATCTCAGACACGACAAAAATCTCAAGTTATGCCGAAACAACTTCTTACCAATTGCCTTATCCATTGTTTTTGGTATAAACCACTGGTTTAATCAAGTTCGTAATTTAGTCATAGTTAAGATTTATCACCCCTTCCCATAAGTGGGTTTAGTGGGGATCAAAGTTTTATACATTGTTTATTTTATTTTCTTATGTGCATACGTGCATGCTTGGTGGAGCTAATAATTTTCACATATTCATTCTTAAAATATCATTTATAACCCACACAATATTTATTTCAAATCAGAAAGATGGCACTTGCTTCAAGTAAAAGAAAAAAAAAAGCAAATTAATAAGAAACTAACCTGAAGGAGGTTTTTGGCAAGGCCAATAGCTGCAAGACTAGAACTGCAACCCATCCCGGTAACATCATAGGTCAAGACATTATCTCCGATCTTGTACCTATTGACTATCATAGCAGACAAGGATGGAATGACATTAAACATAGTACAATTCACTATCACAATCCCTATATCCTTACCCTCCATTCTTGTCTTGGCCAACAGTTGGTCTACGGCTCCGAAAATCACCATTTCCGTCTCGAACCTCGCCTCCTCCAAACTATTGGTCGGAGGTTCCACGAGCAGTCCCCTCGGACCGTACGTGGACGGTCCTAAACCTGACCTCTCCAGCGTCTTCTTGATGAAGTCCACACTGTCCTCTGTGAAATTCCCGTAAATTCCAGCTCTCTCCACGTAGGTCTCTTTGGTGCATGATTGTGTGATTGGGGGTTTGTAGCATGTAAAATCTATCAAGAAAACTTTGGTGGAATGTTTCGCGGACGCGTGAAGTTTCAATACCGAAACGATGAGAAGAATTAGGGTTAGGCACATAAGGGATGGGTTTGTGAGGCATTTCTCTAGTAAGAGATCATGAAAAGTAGTGATAGCAAGAGCTAGACCTAGCATGGCGTGAGAGTATGATAATCAAGAAATTAAATGGAATGTGAATGACAGAAATGGTGGGGATGAAGTGGATTTATAATCGTAGCAAGGCCACTTATACAAAAACACAGAACAATATATATAAATTTGAGTGGATATATTTATAAGCAAATACCTCTCAAATTCAGTGTATATAAGTTGTTGGCGCAATAAGAGAAAAGCTGTATCTCTTTGGTAACATAACATAAATCAATAAGTAGATGATATTAAAATAAAACTTCCCAAATTAATATATATATTTTAATTAACCATAAAACTTCACAAATCAATAAGTAGATGACACATTGTTATTATACAAGCAAGACATTGATTATCTTCCTGCATTTTAGATTATTGAACTTGTGATCTAAGGAACTATATGTTCAAAAAATAAGTACAGTTAATGCCTTAATGGTTAATCATTAATTAGAACACGCTGTGTAATGGATTAGTTGTATGATTATTGGTTCATAGTTAGCTATTGTCATATTTTATGTTCAGCTGTAATGCATCTACTGAATATGATCATTATTGCTATCACAACTGTATATATAAGTTTATTTGGCTTTATATATGACATATAAATGTAGTGTTTATATTATACAGTAAATAAGTAATGAGATTAGTGGAAGTCGAAGCCTTCCCTCATTTAGCAGGCAAATTTTCTTTTGATTCATGGAAGTCCAACTTTATACTTCTTTCTTGTAACTCTTTATTTGAATGATAAGTACCTATTGCCGATAATAAATAAAAAGTAATGAGATGAATATATGTCTATTGGATTTCATTAGAAACTCAAAAGTTTATATTTTATATATAAAAAATTGTTTGTAAATTTTTCAAACTAAATATGTTTTTCAGAAAATGTTTTGATTAATTTATGACTAACAGAGTCAATTGATTCAAATAACCAACTGCCCGACACCTATTTGTAATTAAAATTTTGATTTGATAATAATTGAGGTTCAACAAACATTTTGTAACATAGAATGACACAACATCTAAATAAGAACTTTGCATTTCTTTTGTGCCTGTATGGAATATTCATTTATTTTACAACAAAAATTTGTATAAAACCTTTCAAAACTTTTAAAATGAATGACCATTATTTGTATATTAATGGGCTAAATGATCCATCTATTTTTTAACTGATTAATTTGGTCATCGTATAATGCACCATTAAATGTACCAAACATGAATTTAATTAGATTAAAATAATTCAAAATGATTTAATAATCCGAATAATTTAGAAGGATAGTTGACATATCATTTATGTTAATAAATTTTATGTCTACAAGTGACAGTTTTGCATTGAAAGACCTATATTCTTACCCATTTTCCAACCTACTACCATTGTAAGATGTTTCACCAAAAAAAACTATCTTCTATCAAAAAACACTAGCCAAAATCAACCGAAGTTGCTCCCATTTTATATACATAAAAAGGTTACGCTGACTTGCCACCCATCTAGTCTCGCATTAACTTTATCCAAGTTGAAATTGAAGTCCGAAGAAACTAAAGATCATGCTTCAAAGAGAAACCTAAGTACTTCCCAAAATTGGCACTCTCAGTCCAATTAAGAACAAACCCACCACAGTAAAATAAATTTTATTACAAAAATAAAAGTGAGTACAGACAGTATGACCTACTGTTGACTATATTGGAGATGTAGTACATAGAAAATTTCCATCTCCATCAATGACATTTGAAGTTTTGAACTACCTTATGTCTTACAATAATAGAAAATCAGTACGGAATTCTAATTCATCAAGTAGAGAAAGAAAATATGATGAGTCCATAACAGCATTTAGAGAAGTCGATTCCTTGTTCTTTTCCTTTTTTATAATCTTTCCACTTTCAAAACCTGAAATTTCTTTGTCCCAAGAATAGGAATAGAAAATTAAAGTTCAGCATCAAACTACAAGCATCACTCGTATTATTATTTTTTATATGTATAGGTAATTATATGTTTTTTTTTTATAAGCATGCGGTACCTTTTATTAATAGACCGAACTGTTCAAAATTAAAGTACAAAGAGAACCCGAGTTACAAAAAGTCAAGACTAACTACCAAAACAAGCAACAAGCCGAAAATTGAAGAAAAGCCAGAAAACCACAAGCACAAATCATCCCAAAGCATCACAAAGCATCCCAAAACAGATTAAATATGACAGCTCAACGCAGTCCACTACCAATTGGTTTCCATAAACCAAGAAGCAATAGAATTGGCATCAAAAAAGGTTGAGCTGAGACGAAAAGAAGAGAGGCCTCCAGACGGACCAGACCGGCCTAATGAAGACGAGAGAGCGAACTGAATAAAAATAAACATAAACGAAAACTTGCTTTCCTGCAGAAAATAAACTCGGATTCACTTTCTTGATGAGAGGCCGAAAACGGTCTCTCTCGTGTTGCTCCGAAGCACCCCTAATGTTCATAAAGGAGTGACGGCGCAATCCTCCAAATTATTTACAAGTCGAGCCGGCTTCAATATGACGAAGCCGCTCAATAAAACATAGTATTATTATTTATTTAGTTAATATTATGAAAAAGAAATAAATCAGGTTATAAATTAACTCAGAAATCATAGTATCGTACTCTAAGTGGTTAAAAACAATTGCCTGACAATATTGTCTTGTGACTTGTACTACTTTCTTTTACATAATTGCACCTAGTACTTCGTATTTAAATCTCACATGGGAGGCATATCATTCAGCAATCAGCATGGGTCTACATTACACCAACTGGTTGCAAGAATTTTGTTCTAAATATATTCTTTTGCTTAACTTTAGACCAATCAATTAGTGAGGGAGTCCAAATTCACAAGGTGATATATAAGCTACCAAGGATCAGAGTGTTGTGGTTTGTATGAGATTTAGAATTAATTAATAAAGATTAAAAAAGAATTAAGTAATAAAAACCCAGAAAAATATCTAAACAGTTTTATAAAAAAAATTAAAAAACAACACAACGAGAATATGACACTTATAGAGATATGATCAAATTTTGATCTTATGAGATGATATGTAGAACTTGAAAAGACATTATTAACCTTTAGGACTAACAATTTCGTTTTGTTTTTACATAATTTTGAAAGAATGGTACTCATAATTTAAGTGAATAAAATTTAATTGATGAATTATCATATGTACTTTATATTAGAACTTCTAAATTCTTTCTCCCCAAAAAAAAATGAACATCTAAATTCTAATTATGTGAAAATTAATTACAAAACGATTTAACTTTGAGCTACGTTGAATTTTGAATATGAAATTATTTATAATTATTTATGTAATTCTACATTAAATAAAATCAAACTCCAAAAGTAAAGGAAGTCCGAAGACCGAAGTTACGTAAAAGAAATTTGTCATATATCATTAAAGTTTAAAGTGTTATATTTGATATTGTTGCCATTGCGGCTAGTTTGGGTAGTGTTGATTTTGTTTTTGGTAATCGGTCTGCGAACCGTGTGGCCCATGCTTTAGCTAGGTCATCATTGTCCTTGTCCGATGTTGTTGGGTGGGTAGGTCCTATCTCTCCCGAATTTATTACCCCGCTTTTAAGTGCGGATTTGAGTTAATAAAAGTATTATCTCTTTGGTTCAAAAAAAAAAAAAGTTTAAAGTGTTATCAAATTAACTACAGTGAGCTCGTTAAACCAATCACTATTAATGTGGCCCATCTAAATTAAGTAAAGCATTACTAATACTATCTTTGGGTTAGTCCCATGTTGATCACATTTTGAATCTAATAACTACTTCAGGTGACCAATCTGATTATTTCCTCTTTTACCTAAACAAAGCTTCAAAAAATAGTCTATGGTACTGTAACTATGTAAGCATGAAATTATTCTTAAAAGACAGAAAAAGATAATATAAAATTTATTCGCTATACCCTCACACTAAGATGTCAATTACTCATTACATTTTATTTTCTAACAATATTTTATTAATGAACATTTGGATTGTTAGCGAAACCTAATATATTAACAGTAATATATCATCCGTAGTCGTGCATGCATGCATGCATGCATCGTTCTTAAGATTTAAATTGGTGCTAGGGTTTTATGAAAATATAGGGTTGGTTTCCTTTTAAAGGTTGTGGGGCTCCTGTAATTTTGTTGGTGGTGCAAAATTATGATAGAAAGGAAAATGACATTTTCTTTAAATTGTGCCGACAATGGGTAGATGAAGATTTAACCCATATCCGTATCTCCACTGAGACATCTATTCGGATTGTCCCGGACAATGGTGTCCCAAGAATAATTGTTATGTTCAACAAAGACCCTCTATCACTTTCATTTATTGAAACTACTTTCACTTTAATTTTTTTCAGAGGTAAATTTGCATACAAAATGGGAAGGTTACGTAAAGTGGTCATTTTCGGGTCATGATCATGTTCAGAATATGTTTTTATATATGTGAAGTTTCACTATTGAGTTGCATATAGACGTCAATTTAGTTGTTTTCAAGTGTCTTTCAATGATAAAAAAAAATTATGAATTACCCCAAATTACATGCATTTAAATTACATGCAATGCTTAGATAATCTGACATTGTTCGTTGTAGCCAAATAGTAAATTTTAGTTAATGAAGTGTTTTGCTGCATGAACAAGATGTGAATGTATAGAGTATCGAGCAACATGCAAGTTGGTATAGACCCTACAACATATATGCGTATGCCCATTACGCAAATTGCTCCACATCCTGTTGCATTTGTGATTGGTCCATATGCATATGGGCCTAAGCCCTCAAATAATGGTCCGTCCACACGGCCTCCCCACAGACAATAGTGGAGTTAGGGATGGACCATACGTAATAGGCAAGGGCCCACTTCAGTTTTATGAATAACGTATTATATACTTTATCTGTTTTAAGTTTAGCGCTTTGTATCTTTTAGATGGTTGTATTAGAACGAGTCTTTTTTAGTAAGTTAGAACGAGAATAAAAGATTAAATATATTATATACCAACCACACTAACTAAATTATCCTAAAATTTTATCAAAATAGAAAAAGAAAACACTTATTTTGAGACGGAGAAAATAGTGGGGGCATAGTTGAATTCAGAGTTCAAATCTTTCCTACTTATACCACTCTTATTTTATACTTTTATTTATGTCTCATTTCAGTATTTCAGTGCATCCTCCATCTTATAAGATTGGCTCCACCACCGTTCACAGACAAAAAGCTTCAAAAAATCTAGAACTGACTATGCTCCATTAGTCTATAGTTCATATGGATATGGTCAATCATTTGCAAAAAAATTCTTCTTCTGAACACTATTATTGCGACTGAGACTCTAGTTCGCTAATTCAATTTTTAATTGCAAAATAAAATTATAAACTGCAGGACATAGTAATTAATGTGTGTCTAGTGTGTAATCGATGATATGATAATAATTTATAAAAACAGTTTTTTGATGTAAAATTGTGCATGTTTTTTGTTTGATATAAATTTTCAGTTTTTAAGGGAAAGAATTATGTACACGAGCTCGCATATGAATAAGAATAAGAATTTCAAAATCATAATAGAGACATAAACGTACATTCACATCGAATAAAAACTAAATTCCACAAATCAATACTGGATAAGCTTATTCAACTTTCCATTCATGGAGTACAATTTCTTTTTGTATTGCACCGACACGTATAGGATTGATGATAAATTGTTGTCCTCTTCATCTGTCAGTCTATTAATGGATACATGGGACACGTACATTATTGGAATACACCACAGGTTCAGGACAGAAGAATGATCATATTAATTTCAGTTATATTTTATTAAATGGAAAAAATCAGCTACAATTCGTCAACTAATGAGCAGTTGATAAGGTATTAATTATCATGTATTTTCTCTCAATTAATTTTTAGTCGCAGATTGTCCCGTCTAATCCGAGGAGTTTCGGTGGGATTTCAATCTATTATGTATACATGGGACATGTCATTTTGTATAAAATTTGAGTAAGTCATTAAAAACTCATGAATCTAACAAAATGTTATGCGCTCACAAATCAAGAGAGTATGAACGAATTAATAACCTTTCAGTAACAAATTGATCAAATAGGCTCTTATTCAACAAATTTTGTTGGAGTGATATAGTTGAAAACTTAAAATTTTATTGAGGGTCATGTTACAATTGACTTAACTAAGTTTAAGTGTAAAAAAACATAACTTATCAATTTTTTGGGTTAGTCTAGGCAGTCAATGAGCTTTGATCCAACGGTCGTTTCGCACTCACAAATTCATTAGAATGAGTGCAAGTAAAATTTAATAAAGTGCGTTCATTTATTAAGTTTGTTTAGCCCAAAAGAAGAGTTTAGCTCTTATTACTTTTTCCATTCAGATTGAGATATTAATTGACTTTAATTTGATATTATTTTATTTTCAGTATGACACGCTACATTAATTAAGAGATTGCAGCTTTGCACTTTAATATGATTGATTAATTATTTTTAGCCAAAAATTACTTTGAATGTTATGTATTCTATATATCATCATCCACAATCAGTAGACACTTTATTATTTGAATTTATTTCTGATAATACAATATTTACAGTGAGTTGAAAGTGATATGAAAATTGACAGTACATTGATTAAAATTCAGAAGATCGTAGGCTCTTCGTATATTGATTGTGAAATGAAAGCAGCTCGAGATAGTGATGGCCTGTTTAAGTTAGCGAAATTAAATGTTCTGAACCCAAGTTGATTTTAGAGGGTACTTTGATTGCAAACAATTTGCAAGATAAATCTTTTCTCCACCAAAACAACATGCCACAATACATGCACGTAACAACTAATTAAGAGTGTCTCACATTTGACAAATATAAAATGAATGAGTTACGATATAACAATTTAAATAAAATCTTATAAATATGGTTGATATTTTAGTAGAAAAAAATATAAGGTATTATGTATGATATAATATTAAAATTTAACATGGTATCATAACAGATTTTAGTCATAACCTTGATATGAAAGTGATTCATTTATGTTGTACTTCGGTCCATACCCGGTGCGAGCTAGAGCATTGAGAGGACCCTTTATTCATAAGTGGTTCTTTAGAGTATGGTATATTGCAAGTAAAATTATAACAATAAGAATGATGTTTAGCATGGGAAATCCAAACAAAATTTGTGATGAGATGGTTGAATAAAGTTGTGACATTAAAGCAGAAAGCCACCAACAAAGCATTAGCAACAAGCCAGCTACCAGTTACATTCAAAATTTATGGTGATCACCAACTTGTCTGACTAGTTATTATGGTATACATTGCATTATATTATGGTGTCGAACGACAAAGATAGAGACTTTTTTTTTATCATTCCACAGCGTAGAATGATCTCACTGCTGTTTTGTCGTCTCAAGCAATGAAACATTTATATTTGGAAATGATTTATCCACCACAACCACATGCAAGCACAACCAATAATACAACAGACAATACATGTTAGGAGTAGGGTTAGGTAGGACTGTCCCTTTAATTTAGGTACAGGGTGGTGCCTCAGTCTAAGTCTTAGTCTCAGTCTCATCCTATTACGAATCAAAAGCAATAGCATGAACAATCACAAAGGGTACTAAAGACCTCTCCAATTCACTAATCTGACATAGAACTCGATGATCTCGTCAAAAGATGAGTCACACGATTCGCAGATCGTCTAACATGTCTAAAATAAATAAAATGAAACTGATCAACTGCAAGAGATAAAATATTATCGATGATCAAACCAAAGACACTAGCATACGCCTCCCCTCCGACTTGACAGCTTTAACAACCTCGAATGAATCCGACTCAACCTCTACCTCCCGCCAACCCTTCCGAAGCACCCACCCCAAAGCATGGCAGATGCCTCTAGCTTCAACCTCATGGGACTGCGCATGGCCTGCCCACGATAACCGATCCCCTCCCCTACAGCCACCACTCTCGTAGGTGAAGAATCATGTTAATTTTAACTGAACAATGGATTTAAACAATTTATTTAGGTCACTCTTTGTTTACTTTTCTTTTTTTGTCCAAAATTAAACCAACCGAAAAAGACTTTTTATTCTTTTTCCTCTCGGTATTTATTTCTTTGCACCACTTTATTTGAAAGGCCCATATCCATGTTTCTATTTTGTTATCATTTTTGTCCATTGGCCCAATACGAAGCCCAAGTCACCTAACTCAAGCCCACTTCTACCTATGCACTCAACCACCTCTACAGAATTTCATTTTCATGAAATCTAAAAAATTGCAGCCAATCATTTATTAAAGACATAAGGAGACGTTCCAGCTTCCACTCCTACCAGGTGTGGATCCACTGGAAACTCATCGATCTCGTCGCTCCAAGGGTTCGCTTCCTCACGATGAACGGTCTTGATTGCTCGCCAAATCACACTGCTACACTTGAACCCAGATCCATATGCCATTTGCCACAGACGATCACCGCCCATAATTCTACCTTTAGCCTCAGCGTAGGCCAACTCGTACCAAATGGAACTACTCGACGTGTTCCCAAATCTGTACAGTGTCATTCTAGAAGCTTCCATGTCCGCGTCACTCAAACCTAACTTCCTCTGCACTGCGTTCAATACCGGTTTCCCGCCAACGTGGAGGAACACGTGTTCAATTGCCTTCTTGAAATCTGGCGCGTACAGCTTACCCTTTGCCACGTGGAAATATCTAGCCACGCGATTGGGGACGATCAAGGGACCCACTACGGTCAGATTGTCTTCGATGGCTTGACTTGCGGATGACAGAAGATCGGCGGTGATAGTAATGCCCACGTGGCCAAGTGGGTCCTCTTCTTGGAATATGCATTTGTAGGAAGGGTCGGAGCTAGCTGTGTTGGTTTGGACGGCGTGGATGAGCTGGTACTTTGCAATGCGGTGATCGGACGGCCGGTTGGAGAGAAGAACGGCGGCCCCACCGACGCGGAATATGCTATTTGCTAGGATCTTGGAGCGATCATCTCCAGTGTAGACGCTATCTGTGATGATCTCTGTGCTGACGACCAGAGCGTATGAGTTGTCGTGTACCTGTACGTGTTGCACGCAAATTAGTGATATTTTAACTTTAGCATGTTAGTTTAATAGCATATACAGTTTGATTTTGTTCGTCGGTATGTGAACCAGGTGACTCACGAGTTAACTAACTCGTTCGTTCAGGAAAATAAAGGAGTTACAGAAACCTGAAGGAGGTGCTTGGCAAGGCCAATGGCTGCAACTCCAGCACTGCAACCCATTCCTTGAAGATTATAGGTCAACACATCATCTCCAAGCTTGTACCTATTGACAATCATGGCAGAGAGAGATGGAACCACGTTAAATAAGCTACAGTTCACTATCACAATCCTTATATCCGTACACTTGACTCCCGTCTTGGCCAAAAGCTCGTCGATGGCTCCGAACATCACCATCTCCGACTCAACCTTGGCCTCTTCGAAACGTGTGTTGGGTGGCTCTTGTAGCAGTCCCCGTGAAAGGTACGTGGACGGCCCTAACCCTGACACTTGTACTACCTTTCTAGCGAACTCCGACGTCTCCTCGGAATATTTCCAGTGACGTCTCAATAGCTCCACCACCATATCGCCGCTACATTTTTGCGTGCTTGGAGGCTTGTAACATGAAAAATCTAACAAAAATACTTTGCGTGAAGATCTTGATCTTTTTATATGGAGTTTCCAGGTGATTATCATCAAAATGATGATAACAAGACCTAACATGATGTGAGATCGAAATGTTAATGCATGGATTGAGTACGAAAAGGCTATATAAGTTGCATCTGTATATATAATGCAGATTTGGTTGCATAGAACGTAATCGCATGCATGCATGGTTTGACTAAAAATGGCAGATAATTAATATTTCACTCGGACCTTCCATAATAGTGATAGACGTTAACCTTTTTAACTAAAATTGGGCAGAATAATTTAAATTTCTGTTATTATCCGTATTTAATGACCGTCGTCAAAATCAAGAACAATCACTACCAACTGGGACCAACAATTTTAATCTTGACGTCACTTAACGGACACTAACGCAGTAAGAATTTAAGTATGGGATTTACTTTCATCTCTCGTTCGTGTTGGTTAATTAATTGTGTTATGTTTCTATTTGGCCAACATGACTTGTTCAGCATATTCCATTAATTAATAGCTCATTCATTCCTTTTTTTTCTTTTCTTTTCTCTCTTTCCTTTTCTAGAAAAAGAAAACTAATAGCTTATTATTTCAAATTAGACAATAACAAATCAATGTGAATCTACCGTCTATGTCGTTACCGCCGTCACCGCTCTACGATATTTAACAACACTTTAATTTGCTATGAATGCAACGTGTTGTATTAGTGAGAAATTGCACAATTTAGTATCTATATACTCAAGAGATTGTCGACATACTTAAAATTAATAGCAGTCTTAGCCAATGAATATTTCATTGAGACCTTTCATTTAAGATAAAAGTTAATATCTTTAATTACAATTGGGCAGAATAATTTAAAACCCTACTATCATCCAAATGTAATTAATGACCTTCGTCATTCGTCAAACTGTAAAACTAATACTACCCATTGGGACCAACAGTTTTAATCAAGAAGTTAGTTAACACATAAGCAATATGAATTTAAGTGTGGACTTACCTTGATCATTTTGATTTAGTCCATTTGATTTATTGTGTTATGTTCGTATTTAAGCATTTTTTCCTAGAGAGAGTTGATACATAAACGTACATAACAACACAAAATTGTATTGAGGACAAACATCAAATTTACTCTATCCTTTTCAAGGTTGACGGTGTGAAGCATCATAGGTGTAAAGAACCATTTCAATTACTCCATCCTTTTAGCGGTTGATGGTGTGAGGCAATATGCATGTAAATAATTATTTCAACTAAAAGGTTAAGTCGATAGTTGAAGACAAATTTAATATTTATACTCTAACACCTTCTCACATGTAATACTTAACAAAAACTTATACAAATTTAGTTTATACTCGTCACTATGCACGTGGCTCATGCACATGACCACTTCTAATCTTATGTTGGATTTATTGTGGGTGACGACATGATTTAACTCATGACTTTTAGCCACTAGTGACGTTATAATCATTTTAACTAAAAATCTAAATTGATAGTTGAAAGCCCAATCTAATATTTATATTTTAACCATAGAAAATTAATCACATTGTTATTAACTACTCTCTTGCTCCTGTAGAAAATTATAACTTTCATGAGCTTGACAAAAGTTGCACATTTTCACATAAAATGCATCATCTTTAAAGTAATTGAAAATCTAATCTGATTTCTATTTAAAGTAAAGAGTAGTGTTATCAATCAAACTTTAGAATTTCAGTTCTCTACTAGTCTGTATGAAATTGCTATTCTTAATGCAGAATGACTTTTCATTTGGGCCAAATGTTGAGATTAATTTGGGCCTAAAATAACTATAAATAAACAATCAAATTTGCATTTGGATATTTTTTCCAATGGGCCACACTCCATCGAGCTTAACCCAAAAAACAGAGCCCAACTCGATAAGAATATGGTATGGCCGCGACCAAACACCCGAACATGACAGCATTAGGGTTTCAAGTTCCTGACCGCAGAAAAATCATTATAAAAACCAAGTCTTTATGCTTCTTCAACATCAGAGCTTCCCCGTTTTGCCCACGATTCGGCACATCAATTTGTTTCCTGTAGAAATTTATATCTTTTCTGAAATTTTTGGATATGATGAATGAATGTCTATTTGAGTGATGATCTTTTTCATGTGATCAATAATCAATCTCTCGCTACGTTCTTTCTGATTCATACTTTTGAAACAAATCGATTTATTTTATTTTGTATTTTCCGGATAGTAAGATGATGAAATCATAAAATCTTAGGACACCTTCTGACACTTTAACAGTGTATGAGAAAGATTTTTTGATTCTGATTTACCATCTACGATTTTTCTTGAAAACTTAATTTTGTTTTAATTTTCTTCAAAAATATTGATAAAGTGTAGAGTGTGGTTTTTAACTGGCTGGGTGTAATATATTTAAGTGCTTTCTCTCATTGATAAATTTGCGACTATTCTAAATTTGTTCAATTAACAACAAATTTAGTTTCTTTTGTTTGGTTTATAAAAATTGATTAATTTGTTTTTATTGATTAATTTTGGTTCAAAATCAGAGTTGGTTTGATACATAAAGGTGATAAAAAACAATCAAAACCCACAGTTAGGTTCATAACTGATGTAGGACAAAGATAGAAGCAGCACGGGGAGGCTTACACACGACTCTAATTACATTATCATCGAAAGTATGGAAAGAAACAAAACTACAGAAAATGTGCTCTGAACCCCAAAAGTAAAATATTGGAAGGACATATGCACTAATGAGACTTAATTTGAGTTCTAAAGTATCTATAAAAAGTTCTTGCATTGATGCCAGTCACTTGGAATTTCAAAATATGTGAAGTTTTTTAGAAGTGGATTCCTGTATGATTGCTGATGATTTTCATTCTTTGGACTTGGATTCTCATCCTCGGAGTTCTATCATTTTGGATTGCAGGGAGTGCGCTAGGGAGTTTGAGGAACTCATGATTATCTGGTCTGATCGTGGAGTGAATCGGGTTGCTAACAAAATTTTGTGTTAGACTCGAGTTCGAGTTCTTTGTACTTGACCTCCCGCCTGTGGAAGTGGTTCCGCTTTTAAATTTACACTCTGTCTTGTACTTATTTTTCACGCCAAACCAGTTGCTGGTTTAGGTTAATATGCCTCGTCTAAAAAAAAGGTTACATATCATATGAGCAAGACTTTAAGGGAAATAGCCATTCCGTTTCTTAAATGGTAAGCAAATATTATTAATCTCAAGTAATATACATTACCCAAAGATGTGACAAAAAATACCTTTTATCAGAGTTTCGAATCTGTCATTTTTTTTCTTCTTCTGATAAGTTACATATTACTACATACTCAGAAATGAATATAATTCAGTCTTTCTTAGTGAAGGTTCTAGGTAAGGCATTGATAAATAGACGATAAGGCATTGATAAATAGACGATAATGATAAATACGATCCTGAAATATTACTGATTTGGCATACTAGCTTTCACCCGCAAACATTGGAACTATATCCCCAAACGAAAATGATTTTTGAGTTGTTTCTCGGAAGCCCATAGAAATCGAGTCCATTAAAGCTTGTAAATGCCTCTAGCTTCTCAAGTGCACCCGCCTAAGAATAAAAACCTACCTCCTCAAAGACCTTTGCATATAGTGATAAGGCTACTGGGGCACTATAGAT